>JBBGZY010000637.1:8145000-8302500 GCA_037952925.1 Lithobates clamitans
TATGGAATTTGTATAATATATACCTAATAGTAGCATAGGGTTAGCAAGATAATGCAGTGCAACTTGTAATGAGGAGTAAAGTCAGTAATACCACTATTATCCACATAGTAGATGTGAATCCAAGGGAATATGGCACAGAACTACTATAAATTGGAGCCTGTAAATATACACATAGGGCTTACAAGGCACAAAAAATGGTGTCTGCTAATGCATTTGAATGGGGGCTACAAGAAAATGTCGCAGGACAATAGTATATATATGCAAGAGCAGCGTGGCGTTCAATCACATCCCCTGATAAAGCCATTTGACCCTATGACATAATGCATAGGGGAGGGGCTTGATGACATGACAACGCTCTAAGATCGAAGAATTGTGATAACTTATATATCAAGAGTATTGCCAGTTGATGAAATATCGTTACCCGCTGTCACATGCTGTTATAGTCTGTTGTTTTATCTGGAGTCTTTTAGCTGTCCGGGACTCTCCCTCCTGATTGGCAGAGACACAGCAGCAAGTGCCATTGGCTTCCGCTGCTGTCAGTCATAGTCGGTGAAGCAATGAGGAGAGAGAGGGGTGGGGCCAGTTTATAAATGATAAATCATTATATACACTGTAACCTATATAAATACTAATTATTTAAAAATGGTACTAAAAACACAGTTGAGGTATTATCTTTTGAAGATATGTAGCACTGTTTTTTAGAAGATTATTTGGACCTATTTAGTTTTCTCCCAGAGTACTGTTAACTTGCTTTATTTTGTATTGTTCTGTTTAAAATATCAATAAAATAAGGTTGTACAAAAACCTTTTATGTGAAAGTATTGCTTATGGACTGCTAAATACTGTGCTGTTACTAAGTTGTATCCAAATCATGTCTATTGTAAATTGAAGCAGAGATTAATTACAGCAGATGACAAGTTGCATCCACTATGTATACAGTGTATCTACACACACACACACACTTGTGTTTGTGGAGGTGAGGGTATTTGAAAGGAACAAACCAGAGGCAGACTGACCATTCGGGTACTCGGGCAGTGCCCGAGGGCCCGGGGCCACTAGGGGGCCCCATCAGGGTGGCCAGCCTCAGTAAAACCAGAGACAGATGTAAAAATACACAGATTTTTACATACTGTCTCTGAAATGTCCCTTCCCGACATCATTTTGCTGTGAAAATCCAGAGGCTATAGCTGCCTGTCTCTGCACTGCCTCCTCAGCCAATGGGAACACAGTGTACGTGTACACGCCCCCTTCCCCACCGCGGCTTATTTGATTTCAGAGCAGGAGATGCCGACAGCTGGAGGAGAGGGAGGAGGGGACACAGCCTGCAGTGTAGGAAGGGCTGCAGTCTGCTGGAAGATAAGCTTGCTAAGCTGAACTGAATGTATTTTTGTCAGTGCCTACCCTGGTGAGCAGGAGGGAGGGGGAGGATGTGTTTTTGCTCTAGCAGGGCTCCTCCTGTCTCTGAAGCTTTTAGATCAATTTTCTGTGTGAGAAGTGTACTGCTTCTGGAGGAAGGACATGTTCTGATCTTCTCCCCCAATCTCTGCTATTCTGCCTACTCATTACCTGCCCACCAGTACACAGGCACAGTCCCCTCCTCTTCTGCATTATCAACTAATTTGTGAGCTGCTGGGGCACTACAAGTCCCAGCATGCCAGGAGATGGGGCAACAGTGTGTTCAATCAGGCTGATTTTTGGGTGAAAAGTGCTGGTGTGTGTGTGTGTGTGTGTGTGTGTATATGTGTGACTGTGTGTATGTATACTCTGTGTATGTGTAACTGTGTGTGTGTGTGTATACTGTGTGACTATGTGTATGTGTACTCACATTACCTGCCCACCAGTACACAGGCACAGTCCCCTCCTCTTCTGCATTATCAACTAATTTGTGAGCTGCTGGGGCACTACAAGTCCCAGCATGCCAGGAGATGGGGCAACAGTGTGTTCAATCAGGCTGATTTTTGGGTGAAAAGTGCTGGTGTGTGTGTGTGTGTGTGTGTGTGTGTGTGTGTGTGTGTATGTGTGACTGTGTGTATGTATACTCTGTGTATGTGTAACTGTGTGTGTGTATACTGTGTGACTATGTGTATGTGTATATATGTATACTGTGTGTATGTCTATGTGTATGTATGCTGTGTGTGTATACTGTATGTTCCAAGTGTGCCTACTGCCACTCAACAGAAGTCGATCTAACAATCCCATGCCCATGAAAAATCCACTTGTTGCCATTCGGAGGAGGCTAAATGGTGCACTGCTGAGCTCGGCCTTGGATCAGGCAGCAGGGCAGGTCTGGGTGTGTGCCTGTGCGGTGATATCATGGCACACATCAAGCATGGCTTTTATTCACATGCCCTACTGCCCGAACTGAGGCCAACCACAGCAGTTCACTATTCTGCTGGCTCTAAGACTCACTTGCGCAGTTCAGAGCCTGCAACAAGTGGATTTTTTTTTTATAATTAAAAGCCTTTTCCTGCCAGCTGCCTGCCACACCAATCACTAAGATGCAAAGGTGTGTGTAAGGGGACACTGATAGAAAGTGACACACTGGGGGGGCTCTGCCATAGGGTGGCACACTGGGGGGGCTCTGCCATAGGGTGGCACACTGGGGGGGCTCTGCCATAGGCTGGCACACTGGGGGGCTCTGCCATAGGGTGGGACTCTGCCGGCTGTGATGTATAGGGAGGATGTAGGGACTTTGGTGTAAGGCAGGACTCCGATGTGAGCATGGCGCTCGTCCTGACTGCTGTACTCTATATGTTGTTTTGTTTGTTAGTTACTCCTGGCATGGCGGCCACCTGTAAGCCTGGGAGTCCCATAATCTTCTATTGCCTGGGGGCCCCATGAGTTGTCAGTCCGCTCCTGGAACAAACTCTATTTTGGAGTTAAGTTGCCATTTAAATGTTGGGGGATGTGAAGGGCTTATGAAAGATGGGAATGCTAGATGTGGGTGGTGTAGGGGTTATGGAAATATGGTTATTGGCTAGAAGGTAAATGTAATGACAGGAGCCTTGGCTCAATGCATTAGGACCAAGAGCGTCAGGCTGTGGTCTGTTTTCATTATTACATTTTCAAACAGATATAATTAACCACTGAATAGATGCAGCCTCCTGTTTCCACCAATTTTGAATGAACAGAGTCTTTGATCAGCTTTTAAATGCTAATGTGTCTAGAGTTTCCCTCTTAAATAAACTATATTTAAGGATTCTAAAAAGAAAAAAAAAAGTCTCACAATAGCTTTAATTGTTAATGTTGTATAGTGTTACAGAGGAAAAAAGTTTGGCATGTTGTATATCCTGTGTAGCATTGCCTCTTTATTTTTTACTGCAGTAGACATAATTTAGCAGATGATCCTTTTTAAATAAAGCATTCAGGAATTACCAGGCTGAGCAAAGAGAGAACTGCGGGTGGCACAAAAAAGTTATTATCTGCAATTGCTTTAGTTTTTTGTTACACAGCAGAGAACTCAGAATTAAAATTATTGAGAAAAGCAATTTCAGACATATTTTGTTACAGCTTCTCAGTAAATACAAATGCAAAAACAAATAGAAAAATATTGAATTCAGTTTAAATGCTTTACATTCTCCAACTTACTGTCCATGTTCTCCTGTATACTATAGTAAGTTTATTTCCAAAACCTTGTAACGTGTTTTCCACATGACACTATGTAGCAACATAAAGCCCCTTCGACCGTTAAAAGCAGCCACACATGAATCAAAATTCAGCTGGTCCCTGCTGAATTTTAATCCATATATGGCCAGTAGGGATGAGCTTTCTGTTCGGGTTGAACATGAGTTGAGCTTTCTGTTCGGGTCGAACATGACTCGAACATTGGCTGTTCGCCCGTTCGTTGAAAACCGAACATTATGGCCGTTAACGCCAAATTCGAGCATCGTGTAACGGCCCATAATGCACTGCGGGAGCACAGTGCATTGCTGTATGATGATTGGCCAAAGCATGCACCATGACCTGCATGCTTTGGCCAATCCCAGCGCCCTCAGCTAAGAGAGCCATAATTGGCCAATAGCAAGGTGCCTTTGGCCAATCATGGCTCAGGGGGACTAAGTCCACGCCCCACACTATAAAAGGCTGCCTGCACGTTGGCCCCGGGTGTGTTGTTGGCATGGACGGAGAGAGTTTTATTTAGATTGAGCAGGCAGGTAGGTTATTCAGTTAGCTGCAGTGTATTTAATATATTCATATATATACAGAGAGTCACATATATATATATATATATACATATATATATATATACATATATATATATATACTGCATACAGTTTAGCTCTAGCTGATTCCGCTGTTACATTGCTGTTTTTACCTTTGGAAATGTGAGTGTAATCTTTATATTTTCTGATTACATTTCATTCATTCCATACGGAATTACGCTATGTGCCCTCCTTTTTTCTTTCCATATCTAATGGTTGGGCTGTCTGCCCTATATATTGTCCTATCTGCTGATATCCACTGGTCTGAACACCCCCTGGAAATTGAGCCTTTGCTGTGAGCCTGAACCATCCCTGGTACCTCACAAAAGCCTGATTGACTAATTAGGTGTACACCTATCTGAGTTCAATCGTTCCGGTAAGCGATTGGTGACTTTGGTGGTGGATCTTCTATCAATTTTCACTAATTATGGGACACTTACAGTCTGATATATTATTGTTTTGATACACCTGAATTGTTTTTTTCATTTCACTGGACTACTTTTTGGTTTATAACTTAGGACCTACATTGGTCTCCATATTTTCACTTATGGACATTTATTTATTTTTGTACATTTTATTCAAAAGAATTGTACTCATATTTTAGCGCTCATATCCACTGTATCCAGTTTAGCTATATCTGACTGCAGTTCGTTCCTGTTGTACTCTTTCTAATATACTTCAGGCAGGCAGGTTATTCAGTTAGCTGCAGTGTATTTAATATATATATATATATATATATATATATATATATATATATATATATATATATACATACAGTCTTGTATATATATATATATATATATATATATATATATATATATCCACTGTATCCAGTTTAGCTATATCTGACTGCAGTCCGTTCCTGGTGTACTTTTTCTAATATACTTCTGGCAGGCAGGTTGTTCAGTTAGCTGCAGCGTTTTTAATATATATATATATATATATATATATATATATATATATATACACAGACAGTCTCGTATATATATATATATATATATATATATATATATATATATATATATATATATACAGTACACCTATAGTTGTTATTACACTTCTATTGGTGTACACAGTACCGTGCACCCATAGTGCAGTTGCTACTACTTTTCTGGTGGTGTACACAGTACACAATACAAACAGTGCACCCATAGTTGCTATTAGACTTCTGTTGGTGTACACAGTACCGTGCACCCCTAGTGCAGTAGCTACTACTTTTCTGGTGGTGTACACAATACAGTACACCCATAGTTGCTATTACACTTCTGTTGATCTGTTGGTGTACACAGTACCGTGCACCTATAGTGCAGTTGCTACTACTTTTCTGGTGGTGTACACAGTACACAATACAAACAGTGCACCCATAGTTGCTATTAGACTTCTGTTGGTGTACACAGTACCGTACACCCCTAGTGCAGTAGCTACTACTTTTCTGGTGGTGTACACAATACAGTACACCCATAGTTGTTATTACACCTCTGTTGGTGTACACAGTACCGTGCACCCCTAGTGCAGTTGCTGCTACTTTTCTGGTGGTGTACACAATACAGTACACCCATAGTTGTTATTACACTACTGTTGGTGTACACAGTACCATGCAACGATAGTGCAGTTGCTACTACTTTACTGGTGGTGTACACAATACAGTGTAGTGTGGTGTTGCAAAACAAAATCCCCATCATGTCCGGCAGGCCACCAAGGAAAGGCAGATGCTCACAGGCCACTAAAAGAGGGCAAGCAGGCTCTGTGTCTACAGTCTACAGTGCTGGTCATGGACATGGTGCATCTTCTGCAGGTGGGACAGGGGCAGAAAAATTGAGCCTTTGGTGGTGGTGGTGCCACAACACTGAAACCCCTCACAGATACTCTTGTTGGGCACAGGAACGGGCCCTGCTGTGAAATATTAGATCAAAAATTGTAATTACATGCCCCTGTTAAACAGGGACAGAAAAATTGGGCCTTAGGCAGTGGTGATGGTGCCCTAAACCAAAAATATTGTTGGAAGCTAGCATCATCAAGATTGAGGAGGAATAGGATAGTCAATCAGCATAGGCAGTTTTCAAGGGATCCCACATCCATAGAAAAATCAATCAGTTACATCAGCATCAGGTGCTTGATAGCTGCTGATGATCCAAGACTGATTGATTTTTATGAATGTGAGCCTATCAACGGAGTCTGTGGACAGGCGCACTCTATGAGTCGTTACAAACCCTCCAGCAGCACTGAATGTGCGTTCAGAAAGATTGCTGGATGCAGGACAGGCCAGTAGCTGAATTCAATATTGAGCTAGTTCTGGCCAGTGGTCCATCCTCAAGACCCAGTAATCCAGTGGATTCTCTGTTGGAAAGGTCTCCAAATCTGTTCTTGCCCCTAGATATTCCTGCAGCATGTAATGCAGACGCTGGCAATGGTTGCTTGAACCGATCAGACCTTGGCGCTGAGGATTGAAAAATTGTCTAAAGGCATCGGTCAGCCGACCACCTTCTCCATTGCTCTTCCTCTGACTGAACAAAGCCTCAGCAACATGTTGTCCAGCACCAGGAAATTGTAACCTCACAGAGTCTGGAAATGCATTGCACAAACCTTTCTTCAAGGCTTCCTGAAGATGTTTCATCCTCTACTCCCTCTGCGAAGGCAGGATAAGTTCTGCAACCTTACCCTTGTAACGTGGATCAAGAAGGGTTGCCAGCCAGTAATGATCCCTCTCTTTGATACCACGAATCCTAGAGTCCTTACGCTGCATGCTACTGAACATGCTACTGGGTGTAGTTGTGTAATGACTGCAAGAGGCTGGATGCTACACTGCAGGCTATGAGGAAATTTGCTGTAGCATAGATTGACAGCTGCTCATAGCATAAATTTACTAGTCGGTCTAACACTAACATTCTACAAGTTGACATGCTGCTGCCCAAGGGTATAAACAGGGCCAAGGATAAATCCAAGGGAAAAAAACAAGCTTACTTACTGATCAGCTCGCAGACAACCAATTAAACCTGTCTAACAGTATGCGTTAAAAGCAGGGGTTTGGTCTGCACGCATTTGCAAATACATGCATAAGCCACAGAGCCTCGCCACGGCACCCTGGTATCTGTGTTACCTAACACTAACTTATAAGTGTCCCCACAGTGGAGGCACATGCATTCTGATGGATATGTGAGGGCAGGTGGACTGAAGGGGAGCCCACCCCTTCTTAAAGGTACAGGAGCACACTGAGCAGCCAGCATGTAGCTCAATAGCTGCGAAGGTGTCAGTGCGTTGCCTGACCAATATACATGGCAGTGATACAAAAAAGACGCCACTGCCCCCATCTATAGCTGGCCATCGCCGTAAGCAGCATTGGAAGGATACATAAGGTATAAACAGGGCCAAGGATAAATCCAAGGGAAAAAGCCAAGCTTACTTACCGACCAGCTCGCGAGCTGGTCTTTGAGCTGGTCGGTAAGTAAGCTTGTTTTTTTCCCTTGGATTTATCCTTGGCCCTGTTTATACCTTATGTAGCCCTCCAATGCTGCTTACTGCTGCCCAAGGGTGGCTACAGTTCTCCTACATAGATACACTTTAGCCACCCTAAGATAGAAAGTGTGGTAATGGCTGTATCACAAGGTGAAAGAAAAATTAAAACAAAAAAGAAAATAAATGAAACTACCACATCTAAGCATTGGTAAACTGCAATTTGTTTTTTGGTTTCAATACAAATCTCCTAGGGTGACATCTCTACCCTTGGATTCCTGGGTAGCACATTTGCTGTGGTCACTATAAGGGTAGCCACCAGTGGCGGCCTGTCCATTAAGAGCGCACGGGCGCTGCCCCCTCTATCACGCCACCCCCTATATGTATCATGAATAGATTCTTGTATAGCATGAATGTATCCATGGCCTCCGCGGCCACCCCCTATTCAGGCTTCAGGCCACTTTTAGGAAACCGGGCGCTTGAATTATAGCGGTGGTGGTGTTTTTTTTAAGCACCTGATTAGAGCCATAGGCTCCAATAGGCCTCAAAATAGGGTGGATTTAGAGCGTAGGGCATTGCGCTCAGAGCCTATCCAGGTGTGTTAGAAAAGCAAATGAATATTTACTTTTCTAACACTGAACCGCCTCTCCGCCAATCAGGAAGCACAAGTCTGTTACCTGTCACCTGATTGGCTGAAAGGACAGGTGATCCTATTGGATGCCTGGCAGGAAGAAAAAAGAGACCCATGGCAGAAGCATGGAGGACAAAGGAGCCGCCCCCTGTCCCACAGCTTGCCGCTGTCACCTGCTGCCTGACCCGCCACCAAGATGGGGTAAGTGCCGTTCAGACAATGAGCGGGCGGCAGCAGGGGGGTGCTGGTTAAATGCCACCGGGGGGGTCACAGTGGCTGTAAAGGATGGGTGCAGTGGCTGCAATGGATGGGCACAGTGGCTACTATTGATGGGCACAGTGGCTGAAATGGATGGGCATAGTGGCAGCAATGGATGTGCACAGTGGCTGCTATTGATGGGCACAGTGTCTGCAATGGATGAACACAATAGCTGCAATGGATGGGCACAATGGCTGCTATTGATGGGCACATTGGCTGCAATGGATGGGCACAGTGGCTGCTATTGATGGGCACAGTGGCTGCTATTGATGGGCACAGTGGTTGCAGTTGATGGACACAGTGAGGTTGCAATTGATGTGCACAGTGGTTACTATTGATGGACACAGTGAGGTTGCAATTGATGGGCACAGTGGTTGCAACTGATGGACACTGTGAGGTTGCAATTGATAGGCACAGTGGTTGCAATTGATAAGCACAGTGGGTGAAATTGATGGGCACAGTAGCTGCAATTGATGGCACAGTGAGGCTGCAATTGATTGAATTTTTCAGTTTGTTTGCAAGCCCAAAAAATTTTGAGCACCAGCCTCCACTGGTAGCCAAACTCAATGTTAGATTTAATATGATGGAGAAGACAGCGTGTGCTGGAACATGCAAAAGGGGTGAGAACACCAAAACCTCCAAGGTGAGCAGGAGCAGAGTCAGACAATATAGAAAAGAGATCTAACAATGGGTTACCTTAGTCCACCAGGCTACCATTATAGCTAGAATATCAACTTTGTCAACTTTGTCAACACATGCTCCGAACGCAAGCGCTACAGCCACGCCCTCCAGCTCTCCAGCATCTGTCATCTCCACCCACGGACCAGCTGAAGCACTGTCTGGCGGAACTACATACCTCGGAGCTTTGGACGCCACCGGAAGCGGCCAGGGAATGACTCCTCCACAGCCCAGCGGTCCATCGGATTTGATCTCATGATGTTAAAGAGTAATGCCCCGTACACAAGGTCGGACTTTGTTCGGACATTCCGACAACAAAATCCTAGGATTTTTTCCGACGGATGTTGGCTCAAACTTGTCTTGCATACACACGGTCACACAAAGTTGTCGGAAAACCTGATCGTTCTGAACGCGGTGACGTAAAACACGTACGTCGGGACTATAAACGGGGCAGTGGCCAATAGCTTTCATCTCTTTATTTATTCTGAGCATGCGTGGCACTTTGTCCGTCGGATTTTTGTACACACACGATTGGAATTTCCGACAACGGATTTTGTTGTCGGAAAATTTTATATCCTGCTCTCAAACTTTGTGTGTCGGAAAATCCGATGGAAAATGTGTGATGGAGCCTACACACGGTTCTATCAATCAAGGTTTTCCGTCAGAAAATCCGACCGTGTGTACGGGGCATTACACTACATGCCTGTTTTTATCAGCCTAAATGTGAGTGCATATTTTAAACATTATTAAAGTCTTTTATACACACTACTACCCTTAGAGCGGCGCTGCTCTTTTTTTCTGCCTGTATTAAGATGCCTAAAGTGGAAAGTAAATGAAGAGGGGGACAGAGTTATAACTCTGGGGCAACAAAAAATGCTTAGCTCTTGCTTGAATCAACAAGTCAAATTCTACATTTAAATTTCCTGTATTAAGTTAGGTACTGGAAGCTAAAACCTGATTTGCTGCCAAAAGAAACCTGTTTTCTTTTCTTGCCTTGGTTCTCAAAAATTCGCCCACTATGCTTGTTTGATCACAATGTTTTCCTAACTTTAATGCAGAAAAATATAATTTTTTAACCACTTCAGCCCCAGAAGGATTTACCCCCTTCCCGAACAGAGCATTTTTTGCGATACGCCACTGTGTTGCTTTAGCTGACAATTGCGCAGTCATGCGACATTGTACTCAAACTAAATTTAAGTCCTTTTTGTCCCACAATTAGAGCTGTCTTTTGGTGGTATTTGATCACCTCTGCAGTGTTTAATTTTTGTGCTATAAACAAAAAAAGACCGACAATTTTGAAATAAAAAGCAATATTTTTTACTTTTTGCTATAATAAATATCCCCAAAAAATATATATAAACAAATTTCTTCCACAGTTTAGACCGAAATGTATTCTTCCACATATTTTGGTAAAAAAAATCACAATAAGTGTATATTGATTGGTTTGTGCAAATGTTATAGCATCTACAAAATAGGGGATAGATTTATGGCATTTTTATTTTTTTAATAGTAATGGCGGCGATCTGCGATTTTTATCAGGACTGCGACATTATGGCAGACAGATCGGACACTCTTGACACTATTTTGGGACCAGTGACATTTATACAGCGATCAGAGCTATTAAGGAGTTAAGTGTGTTCCCTGGATGTGTTCTAACTGTAGGGGAGATGGGCTCACTACAACATGACCGAGTTCACTGCTCCCGATGACAGGGAGCAGTAGATCCTGTCATGTCACTAGGCAGAACAGGGAAATGCCTTGTTTACATCTGCCTCTCCTCGCCGCAATCGCGGGCTGCCGGTGAACATCAAGTTCGCGCACGCCCTCTACGCGGCAAATTCTAATTTAGTTTTGCCTGCCCGTGCCATTGTGCTGGGGTAAATCGGCGTGCGGCGGTCGGCAATCACCATAATTCAGCTTGAAGGGAAGAAACATTCAGCTAATGTGTTTCTTCCTCTAGGGAAAGAAGTATATCCACACAAGACCCAAAGGATAACCACTTCTAACTGAGTGATGGTGTACACATCCTGTTTCATATAATTTAGTCTGCAGAAAACACATTACATAATACTTTAAATCGAATAAGCTAACATGCAAATGATACAATTTTTCCTACATAATGTTCATGCAAGAATTTTAATTACTGTCAGATGTCTGGTGTCATTGGATGTCATAATCTCAGCTTTGGGTTTATGCTTAGAATTGTTCCATTAATATCTTACTTTTTACTGTAATTTAATATAAACATTTCTATGGTCAGGCAAGGAAAAATATACACAAAACAGAAAAAGTGCATCCTTTCACTGAACAGTAGAAAAGTACACATGAACTAAAAGAAAAAAAAAACTTGTTTGCCACCAAGGTCAGAACAGAATGCCAGAACACAGATGTTGTCTTTTATAACATGATAATACAGAAATATGTTAGGATGCCGCCACCATGCCTCTCCCTAATGCACTGCCTCACACAGTGGCCATGAACCTGGTTGGATATAGTTGCAACCACCATGGCTCTGGTGGAACCTCCATTTAGCCATAATCTTTCTGTTGGGAGTGTCTCATGCAAACTCTAGGCAGGTAGTGCCATTGTTGGGATTTGAACCAATGACCCTAGTGCTGCTAGGCAGAAGTGCTAACCACTTAGCCACTGTGTTGCCCTGGACAAATGTGCTTGCCTTCTCATCTATACATCTCCTTCTGCCCTCTCAGCTAGGTTTACCCTCCCTTCTTTCTGTTATGCTTCTCCTTCCTCATTTTTCATCCACGTTTCTTCCTTTTCCTTAAATTCATATTTTTATCTCGCTCTCTTAACTTTATGTCTTCCTTTTTTCTTAACCATGCTTCTCCTCCCTCATTCTCAGCCATGCTTGTCTGCCATCCTTCTCTTGCATGTTTCCCCTCTGTCCTTCTCATCCATGCTTACTCTCCCCAATGCTTCTTAGCCATTCTTTTCACAATTCCTTATTTCATTTTCTGATCACCTTCTTGAAACTTCATTTTTTTTTGTAAATATTTTGATGAATATATGATTTATATAGTCTGCAATGTGTTATTGTAACAGATATTTAGTGGGATTCATGAAAAAGGACACATAGAGATCATGTAAGAAAAACGATATATCCTAGCAAAAAAAAAAAAAAAAATGTTTAAAACTTGGGTTTAAAGAAAGTGTGATTAGGCCATGACCTAACTCTACATGTCTCCTACCTGACCCTCAGGTTCTGTTTAGTCTTCCTTGATATTGCCTTTAGTCAGGACAGTTTTATCAAGCTCCCATTTGCTTTACTCACATCCCATGATCTGGCACAAAGTTCCTAGGGGCAATGGAACGCAAGCACATAAAGCTTCCCCAAAAAGCTACTGCTAGGGATGAAAAAGTAACTGATTATTACCACTGTATAGAGCGTGTATTACAGGAATAACAACAGACAGACCTGTACAATGGTGCCTTTTTGGAAGCAATATTTCATTAACTACTCCTCTTAAAACATAGTGGGGGCACAAATTTAATATCACTGTTCTGTTTTCCAGTGTACCCAATGGGTGAGCACTGTGGTTTTGTGTAGGACAGAATAGCATAGTACCGAACATCACACTCATGTTTGGAATAGATAAAAAAAAACACACACTGTTAAGTACCAAAAATAGTTATAACACCAAACAAAGCAAATAGCCTTTGATGAATTCATTTTTTTGTGCTGACACAAATATGTCAACATGTAATTATGTATTTATAGCATTAAACAATGTCTGGTAAGCCCATTAGGCATAAATATGAAGCGAGTTCTTGAGGAAAAGCAGACAATATGAATCATTAGCCCCACTTACAGATTTGTACTCACAGCTGCCATTAACAATAAAAAGAACACAAGAAAGAGAATACCCTATTATTAACTCAGTATAACATTTTATTTTAGTGCAGTCATTTTGTTAACACAAAAAAATAATGAAAATTACGATGACAAGCATAAAAGAAAGTTGAAAACGTGGTGACCCATACAAACTTTATAGATGACTCGTTCTGTTATATGGAAAATTTCATTACTCTATTAATCACATCTAAAACATTGAACACAACTGAAAACATGTATGACATAAGCTTTCAGTTTTTCCTGTTGTTTGTTAAAGAATTTTTTTTATTTATTTAACAAGTGACACATAGCATAACAGCTTGAATGAGCTAATTTACAGAACTATTTCAAATTTTATAACTTCTTTGACTTCAACACATTGGGAAAGGTTGCCCAGAAAAAGCGTGTTTTACCAAGATACTGGCAAACCACTATTAGAGCCCCATATATTCAGTAATTTTATGCAGAAACGACTGGGGTTGGTTAATTTTGATAAAAGTTCATCTCTTTCACTAGTAACAGATAGTTTTATATCAAAGAAGAGGAAAACAACCTCACACCAAGATAAAAGCCACCATCAAAATGTATTAAACGATCTGGTGCAAGACAGACCACCTGAAC
Source organism: Lithobates clamitans (assembly GCA_037952925.1). Taxonomy (NCBI): domain Eukaryota; kingdom Metazoa; phylum Chordata; class Amphibia; order Anura; family Ranidae; genus Lithobates; species Lithobates clamitans. The sequence goes on from JBBGZY010000637.1 coordinate 8,158,691, forward strand.
TCCATCATCTAACTTGTTTTACTCTTAATGAGCATAAGCTGGTTGTACCCTAGAAGAATTTTGTACAAACATTTCTACAAAAATTCTCATCAGAACATTGTTAGAAAATTTTTCTTGCCATCATTGAATCAAGTAATTTCATTTAAAAGTCCTTAAAATTTGCCTTGATCTGCTATTTGAATGTAATCCCAGATGTACTAAACATGTTTCTTTGCAATTTGTGCACTTTTTGTTAAAAAAAAACCTCATTCACAGTTAGAATTAATTGTAAAAATTTTAAACTTGCTTCTATGAGTGTTTTCTTCACTTTGGTCGCAAATTAATATCTATTTAACCCTACTAACCGTTAGAAAATCCAACAAACATGCCAAACAAATAATTTCTGTAGAGTATGAGTTACTGGGTGGGGGATTTAATTATATATAGATCAGTCTAAAATAACTTCAACCAATCAACATCATAAGAAACCACTTCAGCCCCGGAAGATTTTACCCCCTTAATGACCAGAGCATTTTTTTGCGATTTGGCGCTGCGTCGCTTTAACTGTCAATTGCGCAGTAATGCAACATTGTACCCAAACAAAATTGACTTGACCTTGTTTTCCCACAAATAGGGCTTTCTTTTGGTGGTATTTGTTCACCTCTGTAGTATTTTAATTTTTTGCACTATAAACAAAAAAAGACTGACAATTTTGAAAAAAAGCAATATTTTTTACTTTGTGCTATAATAAAACAAAAACAAAAATATATAAAAAGACTAATTTCTTTCTCAGTTTAGGCCAAAATGTATTCTTCTACATATTTTTGGTAAAAAAAAAAAAATCGCAGTAAATGTATACTGATTGGTTTGCGCAAAAGTTATTGTGTCTACAACATAAGGGATAGATTTATGGCATTTTTATCATTATTTTTTATTAGTAATGGCGGTGATCTGCAATTTTTATCGGGACTGCGACATTGCAGCCGACAGATCGGACACTTTTGACACTATTTTGGGACCATTGCCATTTATACAGCGATCAGAGCTAAAAAATAGCCACTGATTACTGTGTAAATGTCACTGACAGGGAAGGGGTTAAACACTAGGGGGCGATCAAGGGGTTAAATGTGTTCCCTCAGCATGTTCTAACTGTAGGGGGATGGGCTACCTAGGACAGGGAGCAGTAGGTCCCTGTCATGTCACTAGGCAGAACAGGGAAATGCCTTGTTTACATTTCCCCGTTCTGCCCCTCCTTGTCACGATCGCGGGCCACTGGTGGACATCGAGTCTGCACGCCTGCTAGCACGGGATTACGTAGGGACGTAAGGGTACGCCCTTTTGCGCAACCGTGCCATTCTGACGGCATACATTGGCGTGTGGCTGTCGGGAAGCGGTTAAAGTATATGTAAACCCTTACCCTGTAAAACAACCCATTTCGTTTAAAATAGAAATGAAAGGCAAACCATTTGTGTACGCATATAAAAATGATTATAAATACACTTTTTCCCCTTTTTTATAGATGATCACATACCCTTTGTTCGCAGCTGCTCAGTGACCTAGGGGAGGAGAAAGAGCAGCACATTGGTCTTCTCAGTGATTAGATGTTTGGTGGTGGGGGGTGTCAGCGAAGTCTGATTATTGGAGGAGAGCAGGCTGAGTTCCCAGTGCAGCCAGAAAACTGACCGACTAGTGTGTTCAGTTTTTAATAGGAAAGCAGAAGGGCTGGTAGGAATACCAGGTATTTCACACAAATGAAACAACACAAAGAGAACAGGATACCTTTTCATACCAGTATGACTAAGCTAATTATGAGTTAGAGGACATGGTCCAGTTGGTCTATCTTGCACCAGATCATTCACCAAATTAGATAAAGAGCTTTCATCCTGGAGTGTGACTACTTTTCTCTTCTTTACTTTTCAGTCTGAGGTGGAGAATGAACCAACGCTTGAGGATGGGTATTTGCAGGCAGATGCATCGAACAGATATTTTTACTGTATATATTGTGTGGTCTTAACTTTGCAAATATTACTCATTCTTTAAAGCCAAGCAGGTCTGCCCCTGAATGGAAAATTGAGCATGCTGAAACTGCTATTACATTTTGCACATTTATTGATTCATTCAGTTCTGAATGAGCCCTTTTGGCAGTATAAACGTATGCAAGTATTGTTTGACAATGGTTGGCAGACACAACGTATGCATTTTATTTGATGTCTACAATTCTGTCTTTCATAAACTTCAAATTTCTGAAAGAGCTTGAAACAGCTGATTTGGCAGGGACATTACCAACATTGTCTTAGCTAGGTAAATGTTTATCTGGTGGATACAAGGTTTGTACTGTACAGTATATCTGGTTTCCAAACACACACTTTATGATGAATGGCTGACAATGTTAAGGAAAGGAAGAGAAACATTTTCTGCTGGTCAGATTGAGGCCAACAAGCCACTTTGAGATGTTGCTCTGCCTTTGGAAAATGTAATTTTGCTCATACATTGCAGCAACCCATTTTCTACAACACCTATCCTCCGACTCCTCTAAACTGTAAACTAGTTCCTAGGTCCTATTCTTTTAGTCATCATTTTTGTATGGGCAGGACAAAGGCTGTAACATGAAGTGTTCATTTACTTTTGTTCTCACCCCTACATTTTCCATTTGTGATACTTTGCCAACCATCTCCTCCACTATTTTGACTTCCAAATAATAATGACTTATGCGACTGAGAAGATAAACATGTACTCAGAGGTAGAATGTTTTCTAAGAATGAGGAAAAAGAGAAATGGGAAGAATCCATCCTGAACTTAAATGGTCAGATACATCATCTTGCTCTGTCATGATCAGACCTCCTTTTGCCTGGGACAACTACTTTTCATCAGGTTTTTCTAGGTCAGCAGGGAGATGCTAGTCCAACTTCATGTTCTGGGTCTTTTCCCAAGACCTTCTTCCAGTTGTACATTACTTATACAGGTAAAGAAGCTTCAATTTACATATCTCTATTAGATGCCCAAATCACTCCAATCTCTCAAACAGAGAAGGTTTATTTAGAGACAAACCTGCACTGCCACATTTGTCATTCCATTACATGTAGCAATCATACATCAAAACCTCTTTGTGGTGATATGCACCTGCAACCTATTTTTGCATTATATACATATAGATCACGATTATAGATTACAGAGGTAGAGATCAGGTATAGAGATACAGAATAGAGGTGTAGAGATGAATGGTCAAACTCACCAATACATTTAGCTCTAAATTCTTTCCCTTTGAAATGTTTGTTCTTCCCAAATGTTTTCAGCTTTGGACAGTGTGTGGAATGATTAAAATCCATGTTGTGTTTTTCCTGCTATCTCAGACTCCATTAGAAAGATTTACCCTCAAACACTGTTACAATGACAAGAGCTGCAGGAGACCAAAAAAAAGGTAAAATCTAACAGCAACATAGACAAAAATAAAAATACTTTTTTTTTCAGTAGAGTACGGGAAGGCTAGAACACTTGTCTGATGTGTGTTGTTGTCTCTGCTGCAGACTTTCCCTCATATTCCTTTACGCTGTGACAATAAGTGAGGGGAATCGTTTTAGTGGATGGCAGTAAAAATAACAATATGGGTTCAATCCTTGCCCACTCCAAATCTCCACAACTAAAAAATAAAAAGTTTGGGATGCATATACACTTGAATTTGTTTATGCTCTTACACCCAGAAAGATGCTATCCTAGCACATCAAGAGTAGCACATCAAGAGCACATGCAAAACCACAGATGTGCAAGATTCCCAATATCCTGGCAGCAGGCAGTATGCAGTCTGCCTGTCCCCAGCAACTTATTTTCTCTAGTAAGCATATTAAGTGTTTTTTTTAAGCCCCATCAATCTAATGTAAAATGAATACAAAAACATATAACGGAAAGATATCCATGCCTGTCATTATTTAAACATCCTCTGAGTTATTTCAGAAAACACAATTCTATTCTAAAATGCATTCTTCAGGTTGCTTTCTTTATTGAAACTGGAACTGTTTATTAGGCTGGTGGGTAAACAACAATGACAAATAGGTTTAACATAGATTTTTTGTGTGTTTTTGTTTACAGTGCAACTTACATTACCTGTACCACACGGAGCATATAACATTTGTAAGTGGAAAATGCTGAGATACAACAATATCAATCTTTTTGGTTAATCAACTCATCTGTTTTCATTTTCGGCAACTAACAAATCATTTATGCTAAATATGTGTATGCATCTTGGAGTTATGAATTATTCAATAGATGTTGACGTTTAGTATACATGAAAAAGTACTACGGGTTGGCCACCTGAAGAGCAATCTGCCACTCCACAAAATCATGTTAGTAATCAAGGGAAGAAAGAAGTTCAGTGTATGTGATGCTTACTTAGCAATAATCTACAAGGATTGATCATGGTTTATTTTAAATCTGTATCCCGTGTGGAAAGATGAACAAAAAATGATGATGGGAACTTAAGTTCTTGTGCTAAAATGCTTCTTGGGCCTATGGTAATACCACTGGAACACTGCAGGAATGTTATTTTATTATTATTTATCTTTAAACATTCCTTATTTAATTTTTTTTTCAAAAAAATATGTTTACAATGAAACATGTCAAAAATAATACTTCTTATATACATGAAGGATCATCACAGAAAGTTCAATTATGATCTTGTACACATAAATAGTGAAAGCTATGGTAACATTACGAGAGCTCACATAAAGGTTGGTTAAGCATGGTAAAAATAATTAAACATTTGACAAGAAGCAGAAAAAAAGTATCAAATGCAGGGATGAGAGCTCCAATGTACTCAATTCTGCAAACCCTGTAGTGGTACAGAGGCAAAATTGTTTAAAGATTGTTCAAATGATTTTAAGGCCTTATGTACATGGGCCTTGGAAAAAAGAAGCTGCAAATCCACTTCAAACGGCAGGAAAAAGTGGCTGTAAAAATGCGCTTTTAGTAGCTCCTGCATTGGCGTTAATGTGCATTAGCTTTTAGCAGCGTTTCTCTGCCTCTATTTAAAATCAATGATTCCCTATGAAAGCCATCTACTGATCTGACTTTCAGCCCATTGATTTTAATAGAAGTAGCATCCAAGTCAGATCATGATGATCCGACTTGTGGTGCTACTTGTGCTCTGAGGACCTTGAAGGGGAACCCTACACCAAAATTTAAAAGAAAAACTGCGTGGGGTCCCTCCCCACAAGACCATACCAGACCCTTTGGTCTGATATGGATTTTGAGGGAAAACTCCACTTAAAAAAATAAATAAATACAAAATGGCGTGGGGTTCCTCTAAAAATCCATACCAGACCCTTATCCGAGCATGCAGCCCAGCAGGTCAGGAAAGAGGGGGGGCGAGCGACTGCCCCAACCTGGACCATACCAGGCCACATGCCCTCAACATGGGTCCTTTAGGGCAGGGGGAGCTCTGCGCCCCCCACCCCAAAGCATCTTGTCCCTATGAAGACAAGGGCCTCTTCCCGACAACCCTGGGCTGTGGTGTACAGGAAGGGAAAAAAGGGAAAGGGAGGGGGTAATGCGAAAGAAAAACAAAGAAGAGGAAAAAGAAAAAAAAAACACATACCCTTCAAAGTGCCTAACTCCTTGTGTCCAGAGTCCAATATTGTCCCGAATATGTGGGTTTAAACCCTGCTTTAGTTGTCTTGTGTGTCAAGTAGAAGAGATAATAATCTGGTATTCTTATCCGAGCGGGGCGGCGAGTAAGAATGAGAGAGAGGGATAAGAACTGGTAAGAGAGTGGAAAGTGTAGATATCTGATGGGGAATGAGAGAAGAAAATGGGGACAAAGATGTCCAGAAAATTGAAGCCACATAGTCATTTTGTTTTCTTCTGAAAATAAACTAGGGTACCTTATTAACCTAAGTTTAAAGTGGTTGTAAAGGCATTCTATGCATTAAGATAAAAAACCTTCAGTGTGCAACAGCCCCCCTCAGCCCCCTAATACTTGCCTGAGGTCCATCTAGATCCAGTGATGTTCAACAAGAGACTCGGCTGTCCGGGATTCCCCTCCTCATTGGCTGAGACAGCAGTGCCACGCCATTGGCACCCACTGCTGTCAATCAAGGTCAGCGAGCCAAAGAGGAGAGAAAGGGGGAGGGCCAGGTCACGGCTCCATGTCTGAATGGACACAGGGAAATGCAGCTTGGCTTGGGCGCCCCTATAGCAAACTGCTTGCTGTGGGGGCAGTCAACAGGAGGGAGGGGCCAGGAGCGCCGAAGAGGGACCCGAGAAGAGGGGGATCTGGGCTGCTCCATGTAAAACCCCTGCACAGCACAGATAAGTATTATATGTTTGTTATTTTTAACAAAAAAAAAACAAGATTTTAGTGTCACCTTAATTCAGTCCTTTGATGGATTTATAGCTTTTAGAGGATTGTAAGTCTTTCCATGCCTGTCATGTGCTATTGAAGTAAAATAGTCTGTCTAGTTTGTAGTGCTTAATGGATTCTATGTCATGAATATGGTCTACAAGTTCTACCCACTACTTCAGAGAAGGAACCATGGGAGATCTCCAAAGTCTGGGGGTCAGAACTCATGCTGCAATATGGAGGGCAATACCAAAAAATATGGCTCAGAGAGCCATTGAGCCCTTGGAATGAGTGGGTTTAGTATGTTCAATATCACAGGAGTTCTATACTTAAGAATTTTGTAATTCATCTCTTGAATTCTTGAACTGAATTAAGCTATGAGTGAGCTGACAGGAGTTGGTCCCTTGCTCATCTGTTAGTGATATCTGCAATTGTTTAATAATATGAAGTGGTGCTATGCTTTAAAACAAAAAGACCCCTGATCAAGTCACGTGGGCTGTGACACAACTAGTCGGGAAGGAGTCAGGTACACCACTTCCAGTTTTTGGCCGATCCCGGAAGTTCATGTTTTCTGATGCTGTTGTAATGGTTTTTAAATGTGAGTTACTGCATTTTTTATATAATACATTTTAATGTGAATACTAGGCAATGAGGATTTGCTTTCTTGTATAACCATATCACCCACTGGAGGAGAGAAGAGTGGACAGTGGGATAGAGTGTGGACAGATTGATTGGAAGAAATGATATAGCCGCTCATGGAGAGGAATTGCTTACACCTCAAACGCTTTTAGAGCTTCAGGTCTTTAATTCTTTAATGGACACTATTATATGAAAATCAAGTCACTAAATTGTATTGTTTTTTCAAATTACCACTGCATTGATTAATGTTTAATCTATCTATCTATCTATCTATCTATCTATCTATCTATCTATCTATCTATCTATCTATCTATCTATCTATCTATCTATCTATCTATCTATCTATCTATCTATCTATCGTGCTTATTTGCACATTTTTGCACAATTTTGCATTACATACAGCACTGGTGTTTTTGGCTACAATACCCAGTAGGGGTATCATTTTAGTGTTGTATTGTGATAAGACATAAGAATATTATTTTTATTTGCGTTATTTTGTACACCTTGATGAGAAGTTTGTTGCAGGCCTGGCACTCTGAGTACAAACTCAGTAGATAATTTATTACTATTCACATTATTCAATAACTACCTTAAGAGATTAGACAAACGTAATATTACTGTTTGCAATTCTTTATGTAGTTTTATCATTCTTTTAGTTTTGAAGCATAGCACCATTTCAAATGAGTAAACATGTTGCATTTTAGATGTGGGGACACATTATTAAGTTGTGAGCAGCTGCTGCCTATTTCTTATATTAAGTGGTAGCGCATAGGATTCTATACCTACGAGATCTGTAATTCCTTCTTACAATTTTTGTTTATAACTGGAAGCCAAAGGGCAAAGAGAGTCTGTTAGTATGGAATATATCCAAGAGATTAAGTAAGTGTGGGGGTCTTTCTTTGAACATTTTCTAAACAGTGTTAAAGAGCAGTATAATTATATTTAAAGTGAGGATTAGTCAGGAAATGACAAATTTAGAGGTAAATCCATCAAGGGAGACTTGGTGTGTCTATCTGAGTCAGTATCTCTGTTTTAGAATAAAAGTTCACTTGATTGGAACATTTTTTCGGCCAACAGAGATTGTTCTATTTTTATCCATGTCTTAATGTTGTCATTGAGGAACCAGTCCGTTATTCTCTAGAGACAGAGACTCTCTAGATGACATGCATAGTAATAGAGTTGAGGATTTTCTAGGCTTAGACCTCCTTTGCGTTTTGGTAAAGAGTAGGGTTGCAATGCAGCTGAGCCACGAAAATGCTATGTTTTTTCATTTTTCATTTTTTTTTTTCAATTTAATGTATATAGTTGTGAGAGCTCAGTTGGTATTTTAATATCTAGAAGGTCAATATGAGACATAGCTCATTTGAAAGGATATTGTAAAATCGGCGTAAAGGGGAAGATTTGCAAAGCTACAGAATTATCAAAATGTTTCTTTCAATTTTGAGATAATTTTAAAAGTGTCAAACTCTTTCAGTAGATTTAAAATATACAGTTGAGAGTATGGGCATGTGATTACTTTGTATGAGTTTCTGTCTATGTTGAAGCATTGAATGTCCAGGTTTGCTCTAATTATTCTAGAATGAGCACCCTTCTTTATACCAAAGCTATTGGAAAAAGTTTTGTTTACTCTAACTTTTGTGCTTTGAGTAGATTGTTGCAGTCCAAGACATTGTACGGCCCTGATGACCAATGTTTTTCAGAACTTAAAACATGCAATCCCACACGATCCCATTGAATGCCTTCTCTGCATCAATCAAGAGAAGAACTGAATCTATCCTCTGTTTTTGTGGCCATATAATAGTGTTTAAAGCTTTTAGTCACAAAACAGTGCAGTGCTCTCCTTCAATAAAGTGTGAAAAAAGAAAACTAAAGCGCTGATGTGGATTCTCTATAAAATTACAAAACACCAAAAAGAAATGTGTAAGCTGCAGCCAACCAATTAGTGCCGTGACACCTGTTGCTATAAATCAATATAATATATGTTTGTGTGCTTATCAAACTATCCCCATCTGTTGGAGTGGTGCTTATATATAAGTGCATAAGTGCAAATAAATAATCAATCAATAAAGTGAATAAATGCAAAAAAATGCATAAAAAAACATATACCCTGATATCACAATCAGTAAAGTGAATAGGTGCAAATAAATATATCAATCAATAAAGTGAATAAATGCAAATAGATGCATCAAAAAACATATAAGGGAACAGACATCCCTAGATATATGTAGATGAAAAAAAAAAAAAAGAAGCAATAAATAGTGTCTGTGTTAATCCAGCTGAGGTCTAACTGTCCAATCAATTGCCTTTGATGAACTTGCTTGTATTTAAATTCTCACAGATCACAGTTGCATGATGAATTACATTTGCAAGGTGATTCACATAAAGATAAAAGAAAAACCATCATTGCGCAGTGTTTTTAAATGCTACAAGACTAGAGGAACAATGTAATCCACTCACACATTTGCAGTAGCTGAATCGCTTTTGTTATAATGGTCAGACAGCTTCACCGCTCATACAGCTATCGCTGTGTTTGCCGAACACTATGCGAAGACGTCACTGACTCCTTCTCCCCACGCGTATCATCACATGTCACGTGACTTTCTCAAGAGTGGTCCTTCAAGAAAGGGCATTCAAATTATAGTGCATAAATAAATATCTGAAAACAGTGTAAAAATCATCTAATAGATTTACGTGAGTCCATCTTTTCTTTTAAATATACTGTATATACAGTCCATCACAGAGTGGTTCTTTCCTCTTGCCTCCTATTTGATTGACACCACGCTGAGAGCTGTTGAGAACTGCTGAGAGCCACGGATTTGGAGTGTACAGCCAGTGGGAGTGGTGACACTTATAACACTGCAAAGCGCATATAGACCTCCTTTAATTAGTGAGGTCCATTCAAGCAGGTGATCAGGCACCCATAGGTGGGGTGAAGGGCACGGTGGTGATCAGAGGCAATTACTGAAGAGTTACTGGTGTATAGGACTGCACGTTTTTTTACTGACATTGAATCTTTTATTGATGGGCTGTATATATATATTTAAAATATGGACTCACGTAAAATTATATATATATGATTTTTAGACTGTTTTCAGATATTTATTTCTGCACTATAATTTGAATGCACTTTATTCTTTATTGAAGGAGAGCACTGCACTGTTTTGTGACAATATATATATTTATTGCATTTTGTACAGGTGGATGGATGCATGGTGGCGCTAGCTGCCTCCTATAGTATATAGAGTTGAATAATAGGTGGTTTATACACAGGGATAGAACGGAAAGTTTTTTTCACATTTAAAGCTTTTAGGGTACCATCTCAGGCTCCCCTGCCCAGTGCCGGGACAAGGTAATCCGGTGCCCAGGGCAAAGATGGAAAACTGCGCCCCCCGCTGTGAAAGCTACAATGCTTACAGATGATGGGATCTATACTGGGAATTTGTTATATACTAGTATTGGCGGCGATCAGTGACTTAGGCGTGGTTCACACTGGGGAAACTTGTCACGCTCCATTCAGTGCAATGAAACCATTCTAATCGGAGTGACAGGACACAGCACATCAGGGCACAGGTATAGCACATCAGGGTATAGCACATCAGGACACAGCACATCAGGGTACAGGACATCAGGGCACAGGTCACAGTACATCAGGGCACAGTACATCAGGGTACAGAGCCCAGCACAACAGGGCACAAGGCACATCAGGGTACAGAGCCCAGCACATCAGGGCACAAGGCACATCAGGGTACAGAGCCCAGCACATCAGGGTACAGCACACCAGGCCACATCAGGGTACAGGGCACAGCACATCAGGGTACAGCACATCAGGGCACAAGGCACATCAGGGTACAGAGCCCAGCACATCAGGGCACAAGGCACATCAGGGTACAGAACCCAGCACATCAGGCTACAGCACACCATGCCACATCAGGGTACAGGGCACAGCACATCAGGGAACAGAACATCAGGGCACAGCACATCAGGGTATAGAGCCCAGCACATCAGGGTACAGCACATCAGGGTACAGCACATCAGGGTACAGAGCCCAGCACATCAGGGTACAGGGCACATCAGGGCACAACACATCAGGGTACAGGGCACAGCACATCAGGGAACAGAACATCAGGGCACAGCACATCAGGGTATAGAGCCCAGCACATCAGGGTACAGCACATCAGGGTACAGCACATCAAGGTACAGAGCCCAGCACATCTGGGTACAGGGCACATCAGGGCACAACACATCAGGGTACAGGGCACAGCACATCAAGGTACAGGGCACAGCACATCAGGGCACAGGGCACATCAGGGCACAGGTCACAGTACATCGGGGCACACGACATTAAGGCACAGCACACCGGGGCACAGCACATCAGGGCAAAGGACATTGGGGCACAGCACATTGGGGCACAAGGCACATCGGGGGACGGGGCACATCAGGGCACAGCACATCAGGGCACAGGACATCGGGACACAAGGCACATCAGGGCACGGGGCACATAGGACATCAGGGCACATAGCACATTAGGGCATGGGGCACATCAGGGCACATAGCACATCAGGGCACGGGGCACATCAGGGCACATAGCACATCAGGGCACGGGGCACATTAGGGCACATAGAACATCAGGGCATGGGGCACAGCACATCAGGGCACAAGGCACATCAGGGCACGGGGCACATAGGACATCAGGGCACATAGCACATTAGGGCATGGGGGACATCAGGGCACATAGCACATCAGGGCACATACTGTAGCACATCAGGGCACGGGGCACATCAGGGCACATAGCACATCAGGGCACGGGGCACATCAAGGCACAGGGCACATCAGGGCACAGGGCAGATCAGGGCACAGGGCACATCAGGGCACGGGGCACATCAGGGCACGGAGCACATCAGGGCACGGGGCACATCAGGGCACATGGCACATCAGGGCACGGAGCACATCAGAGCACGGGGGGCATATGGCACATTAGGGCACATCAGCGCACATAGCACATCGGGGCACATCAGGGCACATAATGGCACATGGGGCACATGATGGGGCACATGGCACATTATGGGGCACATCAGGGCACATCATGGGGCACATAGCACATTATGGGGCACATTGTTTACTAGCCTGCATGCAGAGAAGAGCAGGAAGCATCTGTGATAAGTTCGCTCTCATGTCACGCTGCTCCCCGGCGGCCCCTCCTTTCTTCTCGTCCAACCCAGATGATGTCACAAGCAAATAGGGATGGATGAGAAAAAAGGAGGGGCTGCTGGGGAGCAGCGTGACATGAGAGCGAACTTATCACAGATGCTTCCTGCACTTCGCTGCATGCATCTCAATCTACCAGTCAGGCGCCAGCTGTCGGCGATTGACGAGTAGATCGCTGCGGACCTCCAATGCAGGACAGAAACTCCGCCTGATAGGGAAGTGAGAGGCGGGGCAGGGCTGGTCTCAGGCTTGTGCCAGGTGCAGGAGCGCACTCGGCACATGTTGTCAATTATCTATTTAGTGCGGCCGGTTCACTAGCCCCTCATTGCGCCCCTCTTCCTCCAGTAAATGGTCCCGCCCAGGGCATCTGCCCCTTCCAACCCCCCCCTTGTACCGGCCCTGCCCCTGCCTGGGATGAAGTCCACTTAGGTTGTGTGAGATAATGATGAGATTATAGGGAGAAGGCTTGTAAAGGACTGTGGGTCTTTGCCCTCTTTATGTATAACAACAGTTTGTGCTCCTAGCGTTTGGGAGAGTCCCGACACCTTGAGCCAGATAGAAAATGACAATGAAAAATATTAAGCTTTTTTTTTTTTTTTTTTACAAAAAAATATCTAACAAGATGCAGCATTTGTACAACAAATCTTAAACATCCTTCTATGATCTAATGCTTGTATCTGTCTTGTGGTCATTTCTCAGGCTGTTGCAATTTGTAAACATTTACATGAAGCAGACCCCAAAGTCAGTATGTCTACATACTCAGAGACCTCAACGAGCCTGGAAGAAAAGACAGAAGATGAGATTGCCTCCCACTGTGACTTGTTTAATATTTGACAAATCATTCATAAAAAGGGTGGTATCTTATGAATGCTTCATCAAAAATTAGGGGTGTTAGGAAATGAGAAAGTATTTTTTTTCTATATCCAGCACTTTAATAGCACAATAACAAAGCCTTAGCAACGACAAGCAGGGTTTCGGAGATACTCTATAAGACTTTTTTGTAGCTTGACACTATGATAGCAGAGCATCATTGATGATAAACTTTCAATCTAAATTCCTGGAAATTATAAAAGACACAAATAATTGCAGCTCCAAAATCATTAATAAATCCTTAAATATGGTATTTTCTAAATGCAAGAGGTGTAAGTGTAAGTAGGCAGGGTTGGGAGTAGACTTGTATATAAAAGTAAAGCTACAGCAGAGAAAGATCAGCTTCTATTATATATATACTGTATATATATAAATATATATATATATAAACTGTATATATCTCGTGTGTGCGTTTAACTTTGTTTCTTTTCAGGGGCAAGTGGATCTCCTATCAAGCGGTTAGGCTTTTCAGCTAGATAGATAGTGGGGCTGTAACAGTCTCAATGTGGTTTTGTTTGAGGATGTGAACATATTGTTTTAAAAATGTTGAAATTGTAATGTCTTTCTACTGTCTTTCCTTCTTCTTTACTTTAATCCAAGTTTTAAGTTCAAATACCTACTCTCAGGCTTGGGAGTTATTTTTGACAGACGCTGAGGACAACGTCTATTGTAGTGGGGGGAGTATGTAGCGCTGGTAGATTTCTAATCTACTGCTGATAGGTAAATCTAGTGGGTTACTTGTTAAGTGTTGGAAAGGCAACGTGTTGAAGCGTATGAGTGCTCTTCTGTCCCGGAGACAATTCGATGGAGGTGGTCCTCCGAGTTGCATTCTGGGAGAGGGTATTTATGGTACAGACGCCATGTTTATTGGTTCATTTTCAGCCACCTGCTGGCCCTCCTGGCCAACAGGTATGCGTTAGGAGTACCATCTCGTGGTCCTCCGATCCAGAGGCCCACGTCGCTGAAGCGTGTGGGTGGGCCCAGAAGCCTGTCTGGGGCCTACCACAGCAGCAGAGGAATGGTCCTGGGCTGTCTATCCTGTGTGAAGAAGCTGGACAACTGAGGAGATCCCAGGGGAGGACCCGTCATGGAAGGATCATGCAAAGTGCTGGTCTGGAGAGGGGCTTGGTGACTCAGTTGGAGGACGTATCTTGAAGTAATCTTACTGCATAGTACTGCCGGGTTGGCTTAAAGGTTCAAGTGCTGTGTCTGATATTCATTGTAAACCATTACATCCTGTGGCAGAGGTTCGTACGGGTTTTGCTCCAAACAAGTCTGTGGCAGAGACTTTTGTTCGTGTTACATACTGGCTGCTAGGCGAATGAGAGAAACCTATCCAGGCAGGCAAGGATTGAATCCCACGAGGGGAGTATATTCAGTTACAAGCATTCAATTCCTAATGATGTACCAAAGAATACTAAGAAAAGGTATTTGAGCTTCCCTGCAATTTTCCTTCAGCCTCTTTCCTGCTACTTCCTTTATTACCTGTTCATTAAAGCATTGGAAAAGATACTCAAGTGTCTGATGTCTACATTGTCCAGAGGTAAACTCAACGGGACCCTAGACCTGGTGCCGCTGAAATAGAGGTGGCGAAAGTGAAGGCAACAGCCCGTTTTAAACCAGCAGCTCCACCGAGAGTTAGTGCTACATGTGGGTGCGATGTCCGAGATTTGTTGGCCATCAACTTCCCGCAACCTAGAGAAGTGTTTCACCGGGAGGTTACGGTAAAGGCTGGACTTTGTCAGTTTCTCAGGAGAGGAAGGGATTGGGGTTGCAGAACTTTGTTTCTGACTGCGTAGGCGGTGGGTGCCAGTGAAGGCCCGGGGGCTGCGTGATTGGAGGAGCGGGTGGGAGGAGCCTGGCCTGCTTGGTGCCGCGTGGGACGCGTGTGTGTGTGTTGGCGCCAGAGAGGAGGAGAGGCCTTGTGGTCGTGCTGAAGGGATCGGAGTGCGGCCATGTCTTTTTCGGTGATGCAACCAACTATGGGACCTAAGATGTTCCCTACCAGCACCGCTGCGGGTGCTATGCTGACCGGAACCTTGCTTACGGATACCGACATTCGTCTGAAACCGCAGGGGAGGTTTGTTCTCTATACAGTCAGAGATACTGAAGGGCTGGGCATGCTTTGCCACAAGTGTGAGGGACTGGCCATACATCTCCGTCCATTTGTTCGCTGCTTGCAATGTGGAGAATATTTGTTTGTAGCGGAGCAACCTACCATGTCACCCTGTGCTTATCGTATGGACTGGGCTACAGGTATTGCCACAGTGGAAGTTGCTACTACTGCTGAAAAACAATGTCAGGCCGTGATTTCGCCTGTTGTCAACAAAAGTGTTCCTGAGAGAGATACTGCGGTAACTAACTCATCAGCGGACATTACTTTGATTTCTGCATCTACTACGCCTATCCCCGTTGTACCTGTCCAGAGGAAGGTGGGATATGTGAAGGCTTCCCGCGGCTGTGGTCGAGGCCTACCCCAGAGACTAGCCGAACTGGATCCTGAGGAGTCCACGTCAGGAACGGGTGAGAGATCAAAGGGGAATGTATCTGGGACTTTGTGTAGATATTTGCCAGTGGAAGAGTTGAGAGATTCGGAGATATATTCCATGTCGGATCTCTCCGGTGATGATGACCTGTTTGAAACGATGTCACAGGAAATGTTATGGGCTCTGAGTTCTGGGAAGACATCACCTTGTGTGGAGCCGCACAGTACTGTAAATGAGACATTGTCTATAGTTGCTGGTTTGCTTCCGACACCCGTCGGGTCTATGGTGAGCAAGCCATTGAACTCGTGTGTGCCTCCTAGTTTGGGGAAAAATAGATCTTTGCCAAAACTTGCACGTTTGCAGAGAGTGCTTAACAAGCGTGTAGCCACGGAATATGGTCTGGAGTTCCCCTATGTTACTCAGGACATTATGCAAGAGATTGAAGCCAACCGGGAGCTTTGATACAGTGAAGCTGTTTGGGACTATTTGTCTGTGCCTAAGCCTTTTTGGAAAACTGGATATTCTGTTGCCATGGATGAACACTTAAGTGGATGTTTCCTACACTGGAACTATGGTCGGCACATTCATGCTGACAAAGTGGTCATTTGCAGACCTGGAAAAGATGACATTGTGTAATTTATTACTACAGTGGATAAACTGGGAAAGAAACTGACATTGCCAGATCCTCGGTTTTATTGGTAATTATGGACAAAGAACTGTGGGGTATGTAGATAGACAGTGTCAGTGTTTAGAGATCTTCGTGATCAAGATTTGATGTTCATTTCAGTGTTTCTAAATCCAAGGACTTTTTGCTAGCCGGATTTTCTTCATTTAAAATATGTGATATACCTAAATATATATATATATATATATATATATATATATATATATATATATATATATAGGGATGGACTCCTCAAGTTATTTTAGTTGGTTCCTTAAAGAAAATACAAGAAGGATTATGGGATTATGGGATTATGCTCCTAAACTGTATATATCTCATGTGTGCGTTTAACTTTGTTTCTTTTCAGGGGCAAGTGGATCTCCTATCAAGTGGTTAGGCTTTTCAGCTAGATAGATAGTGGGGCTGTAACAGTCTCAATGTGGTTTTGTTTGCGGATGTGAACATATTGTTTTAAAAATGTTGAAATTGTAATGTCTTTCTACTGTCTTTTCTTCTTCTTTACTTTAATCCAAGTTTTAAGTTCAAATACCTACTCTCAGGCTTGGGAGTTATTTTTGACAGACGTTGAGGACAACGTCTATTGTAGTGGGGAGAGTATGTAGGGCTGGTAGATTTCTAATCTACTGCTGATAGGTAAATCTAGCGGGCTACTTGTTAGGTGAAGTTAGATTTGCTTCTGTTCCAGCTTGGCTGAGTTGCGTGTAGTTCCACACTGCACCGGTGGGTGTCGTTGTCACCATGGGCCAGTGTTTGGAAAGGCAATGTGTTGAAGCGTATGAGTGCTCTTCTGTCCCGGAGACAATTCGGTGGAGGTGGTCCTCCGCGTTGCATTCTGGGAGAGGGTATTTATGGGACAGACACCATGTTTAGAGGTTCGTTTTTAGCCACCTGCTGGCCCTCCTGGCCGACAGGTATGCGTTAGGAGTACCACCGTCGCTGCAGCTTGTGGGTGGGCCCAGAAGCCTGTCTGGGGCCTACCACAGCGGCAGAGGAATGGTCCTGGGCTGTCTATCCTGTGTGAAGAAGCTGGACAACTGAGGAGATGCCAGGGGAGGACCCGTCATGGAAGGATCATGCAAAGTGCTGGTCTGGAGAGGGGCCTGGTGACTCAGTTGGAGGACGTATCCAGAAGCAATCTTTTTTTTTTTTTATAGATATTTTTATTGATTTTTTGTTTTTAATACAAACCAGTTGTACAAAAAAAAACAAGCACAAGAAACAGTCACCAAGTAAATCACTGTTAAGCATTTGTATACCTTGCCAAGTACATTGTCTATATGTGAGGGGAGGAGAAAAAACAAACAGCTAACTAATGGTAAGTCGATCTAAGATTGATTACATAAGTTATACATAACCAGTTATTAACGAATATGAGTTATAGTAGTTCACATATATATGGTGTTTTTTCCGGCACGGCCTGTGAATGGTACAGATCAAGCACACATTATATAGAGAGGGTCATGGGGCTAGCCAGCCACCTGTCCCACATTTTGTGGAACATTTTTTTTCGTTTCCTGAGTTATACAACGGTATGACATCATTAATTCGTTTTAGCCATAGAGATTTCAAAGGTGTTTGTATACCTTTCCAGGATAGCAGTATAGACTTTCTAACATAAAAATAAAGGATACGTAATAGTCTCTTAGCCTGTGTTGGTATCTGTAAATCACCAAAGACCCCCAGTAAGCCATTCTTCGGGTGAATAATATTGGGGAGTCCTAGAGCAGAGGAAATGAAAGAACCCACCTCCCTCCAAAAGTCCTCAACCACCAGACAAGTCCAGAAGCAATGTAGGAAATCAGCATCGCCCCCACAGCCCCTGAAACATTCAGCAGTGGGTTTTAACCCCATCTTACACAGCTTAGCTGGGGTAAGATGAGATTGGTTGAAAATCTTAATCTGTATGACCCGGTCTTTAGATGAGATAACAGTATTTTTGTATGTGTCACTAAATTCAGTCCAGTCTTCCTCCGTAAGTGAAATGTCCATGTCTGCCCATTTATTCTGCTCTTTGCTGAATCTGGGGTTAAAATCTGTCATTAGGGCAGCGTGGTAGGCAGAGACAAGTTTATTAGGATCAGGTTGTCCCAGCAGTCTCTCTAGTGGGGGCAAGTCTATGGGGTCATTTAGGGAGCCAAACTGAGCTTGGATAGCATGTCTAAGCTGTGGAACAGGTAGGAGCTCGGTAAGTCAAAATCAAGTCTCAGTTGTTGAAAAGTTTTAAAGCCTTGGTCGTTGTATAGATGGCATAAATACTTTACGCCTTTGAAGTACCAATGTTTAGCGTCGGGTAAGGAGTTTAGTTCCTGTAAAGTGGGGTTAAACCACAGAGGATTGTTCGGGGATGCCGACCAAGTATGTCGAGAAATTTTTTTGACTATGTGTTGAAAGATTGAGAGTGTAGTTGCCAGCATGGAAGTACCTGGTCTATTTGGGACTCTGCCCCTATAAATGATATTATGGAGAGTTTCCATGGAAGTCGCGATGGCACCTTCAGTGGTAGTACATGCATTTGCCAGGGCTGGATGTAACCAGTCATGTATATGCACCAGTTGTGACGCTAAGTAATAAAGAAAGAAATTTGGAAATGCCAGGCCGGCCATGTAAGACGGCAGCCTTAGTGTCTCAAGTGCCACTCTGGGGGATCCCCCATTCCACAGGAACGTCACACATATCGTGTCAATACGTTTAAAATAGATTTAGGGATTGCACATGGGGAATTAGCCAGAACATATAGCAATTTTGAGGAGATTTGCTCTTCCCATAAGGTCAAGGGGCAGATCCATCCATTGTTTAGTTTGCTCCTGTAAGCGATTCAATATGGGATCTAAATTATTAGTAATGTAAGTGGATAAGGGTGATTGTACCAGGACCCCGAGGTATCGAAAAGAGGACACCACTTGTAATTTAGAATCCGGATGAATCTGGGGAATCGCTGCTGTATCCAAGGGGAAAAGACTTGATTTATCCCAATTCACCCGGAAACCGGAGAAATCTCCTGAATATAATAATTTCGGCTAGCAAAGACTGAAGTGACCCGCTTGTATCTGCCAGATACACCAGTGTGTCGTCCGCATAGAGCGAAATTCGCTCTTCTATAGTGGCAATAGGAAGTCCTTTAATAGATGAAGAAGAGCGAATACATGCCGCTAGGGGCTCCATGGCTAGGGCCAATAGGAGCGGGGACAGCGGGCAACCCTGCCTTGTACCTCTTGTAATGGGGAATGTCTCAGTGACCGAGGAGTTAACTCAAACCTTGGCCTGGGGGGAGGTATAAAGGAGTCTTATCCATGCCACTACACGCGGGCCAAAACCATACAACTGCAACACCCGAAAAAGATACGGCCATTCCACACTGTCAAATGCTTTGCAAGTATCTAAGGATACTATGGCCCGCGTTGGGGGGCAATCATGTGGATATTGCAAATTGTGAAATAATCTACGAATATTCATTCTAGTGGATCTTCCTGGTATGAAGCCCCCCTGGTCACTGTTAGCCAGAGTGGTGACCACCTTATTTAAACGATTTGCAAGCACTTTAGCCAGTATCTTAACGACCACATTTATAAGGGATATTGGTCGGTATGATTCACATTTAAGTGCATCCTTTCTAGGTTTCAGCAGAAGTATGATCAAGGCCTCACGCATAGTGGGGGGAAGGACCCCAGTGCCTAAAGCTTTATTATATGTACGCAATAAATGTGGTAATAGTAATTCCCTAAACTGTGTGTACCATTCGGTAGGGTAACCATCCAACCCGGGGGTTTTATGGGCTGGCATTTGTGAGATGGCTGCAGCAATCTCTTCCACGATATGGGCACCTCCAAGTCATCCCTCCTCTCGGACGACAGGGAGGGGAGGGATATGTCAGCGAGGCAATCGTCCAGCTGGGTTTCAGAGTATTTAGCCCTGGAGGTATAAAGGTCTTTGTAAAAGTTAAGAAAAGCCTCCATAATATCTCCAGGAACATCACTAATTTGGCCCTGTATGGTCTGAATACGTGGAATAGATACAGGAGGTCGGTCTGGTCGCGTAAGATATGCCAGGAGACGTCCAGCTTTGTTACCGTGTTGAAATGCTTTCTGTGTAGTGTGTAGTAATCGTTTTTGTGTAAGATCTAGTAAGCGAATCTCATATTCTCTACGCCTCTGTAACCATACCTCTCTCTTATCAGGGGACGGGTCAGTGGCATAGCTAGACTCTGCCTGCACCATAGCGGTCTCTAGTTCTGCAGTAAGCTGTTGATTATTTTTCCTCAAAACCCCAGTGATGGACATAAAAGTGCCCCTCAGTGTGGCCTTAAAGGCTTCCCATTCTGTAGAGGGGTCTGCCGTTCCCACATTGTCTCTCCAGTATTCCACAATACCCTTCCTGCAGGTCTCTTGCACCATCTCATCCTCCAGCCAATAAGAATTTAGTCGCCAAATGGCCTGACCTGAGCCTGGAAGGATGTCGAGGTCCACAGAGAGAGGAGCATGATCTGAAACCCCTCTGGGCAAATATGTAACCGCAGAGACAAGGGGAAGAGTGTCGGTAGGGGCAAAGACCATATCGATCCTAGACATGGTGCGAAAAGAGTCTGAGTGACATGAAAATTGTTTATCGTCTGGGTGTTTCCACCGCCAAAGTTCTGTAAGGTCATGAACCTGTATCCAATCCATAAGGGAGGGAAAGGATCTACCCCCACCCCCCAAATGGTCCATGGCTGGATCCAGTACTGCATTGAAATCACCTATATAGAGTAAAGGCCCTGGGGGTCTATTCAGCAAATAAAGTGACAGTTTAGATAGCATTTCCACCAAAAATGGGGGAGGAATGTAAATGTTTACCAGAGTGAGTGTCACAGTAGAAATTTGTAAGGAGAGTATAACAAATCTCCCATTTGGGTCTGTCTTAATTTGTATAATTTCAGCTGGAAGGGATTTGGCTAATAAAATAGAAACCCCACTAGAGTAATTTGTATGGGTGGCATGGTAACATTGAGCCAGCCATGGACGCTTGAGGGCCCTCACCCTATCATCAGTCAGGTGAGTCTCCTGAAGACAAATGATGTGGGGACTGTATTTTTTGAGGACTGAAAAGACCAGAGACCTTTTTTGAGGTGCATTCATGCCTCTAGTGTTCCATGACACTATTTTCAGTGACCTGGGCATTTTAATAAAGATTCTATACCATAATCACATATATATGTAAATACTTTCATATCCAATACCTCACAGGCCATGCCAGTCCACCCCCACTCAATCACATCCATATTGCTTTGTAAATAACTTTTACAGAGATATACACCATTAATCAATAAGGCAGAGAATACCAATAAGCTGCTCTGAGCAGCAATTTAAAAAGAAAAATTTTTTTTGGAAAAAAGGAAAATACAGAAAAAGAAAAAAAAGGGGAAAAAAATAAACCCAAACAGAACAATGCTTGAAAACCCGTATCCCCCACCCCACTCGGCCTTCCCCAACTTAGCGAGCCTTGGATCCCTAAACCTGGTGAAATCCCTCTTACCCCCTGAGCAAAAAAAGGGAAACATTCTCGAGGGTTCAACCATTCCGTGGCCGCGCCACTAACTGGTGAGGGGGTACTATGGAGTCCGGTATAGCTCCTAACCGAAAAAAGAAAAAATTGTATGTGTCTCGGTCCAGGATGTTCATCTCTGTAAATGTGTAGAGGTTTGGAGAATAGGTAGTCTTTCTACGTGGTAGAGAAAAACAGTAGGCCATTCAAAGGAAAAAAGAAAAAAAAAAAAATTATTGAAGGAGAAAAATCAAATGCCATCTTGAGACTTATAGTGCAGGTATTAAAGGTAATCAACCATCCCATATGGGTTAGGCACGTTGTAAATAAGGGATCGTAGTGCTACTACAAGATGGAAGGCATCAGGGAGTCAATGGGCTTGCTGTCTGTTACTTCTTCTTCTGTCAGCGGGTCCGTAGCGATCATTCAGCCAGGCCATGGCTTCTTTAGGACTAGTGTAGAATTGAGCTTTACCACCATGGATGATACGGAGCTTGGCAGGAAAAAGCATGGCGTATTTCAGTCCTTCTTCACGTAGTCGATTCTTCACTGCTGAGAAGGAGATACGCTGGCGTTGAATTTCAGCCGAGAAGTCAGGATAAATTGAAATATTATTGCCATTGTATTTAACCACTTGCTTACAGGGCACTTAAACCCCCCTCCTATCCAGACCAATTTTCAGTTTTCAGCACTGATGCATTTTGAATGACAATTGCGCGGTCATACAACACTGTACCCAAATGAAGTTTTTATCAGTTTTTCACCACAAATAGAGCTTTCTTTTGATGGTATTTGATCACCTCTGCGGTTTTTACTTTTTGTTAAAAAAATTTAAAAAACTGAATTTAAAAAAAAAAAATTTTTTTATTTTTTTATATTTTGTTATAAAAAATTTAAAACGGGTAATTTTTCTCCTTCATTGATGTACACTGATGAGGCGGCAGTGATGGGCACTGATAGGCGGCAGTGATGGGCACTGATGGGTGGCAGTGATGGGCAGCACTGGCAGGTGGCACTGATTGGCACTACAGGTGGGCATTGATAGGTGGCACTTGTGGGCATTGATAGGTGGCACTTGTTTGCATTGATAGGAGGCACTTGTGGGCACTGTTAGGTGGCACTGTGGGCACTGTTAGGTGGCACTTTTAGTGGGCACTGATGAGGCAGATGTGCCTCTTCCACTTCGGGACCTATGTCCCTGACATGTGAGCCGTGATTGGCTTTTTTTTCTACTTGCGCTGTCAGCACGAGTAATAAAAAAAACGATTACCGATGCTTTGTTTACATCATGTGATCAGCTGTCATTGGCTGACAGCTGATCACATGGTAAGGGGCCGGGACTGGCCCCTTACACGGATCAGTGATCAGCCGAGTCTCATAGACTCGGTGATCACAGTGTGTCTGGCGCGCGCCCTGCAGGGCGCGCGCAGCGAGCGTGCACAGGGGAGGCCGTCATATGACGGCCTCCCGGGAATGCAGGTCCGCGCTGTGGCCGTCATTCGGCCATAGCGCAGATGTCTAGTGGTTAAGCGGACCTTTTTCTCTTGCAATGCACAGGATAGCCACCTTGTCTTGGATGTTGAGAATGCATGCTATAAGGGAACGTGGAGGTGCCCCTTCTGGGGGAGGACGTAGAGGGGTGCGGTGTGCCCTTTCAATCACATAGGAGAACGAGGGTGCATTAGTGCCAAAAATGTCCCTTAACCATGAGTAAAGGAATTTTTGAGGGTGTGTGCCCTCTGCACACCCAGGAAATCCTACAAAGCGAAGGTTGTTCCGTCTGGAGCGATTTTCCAAATCATCAACTTTAGCGCGGAGGGCGCCATTTCCCCAGTATGATCACGCACTTTAACAGAAAGGGGATGTACATTATCTTCTATGGAACGAATGCGTTCTTCCATGTCCCCAGCCCTGTCACGGAGGTTTTGGACATCTTGTTTCAGGAGAGAAAAGTCCATCCTTATAGAGGCTATCTGGGAAGTGGGGGAGGGGGGGGCGTGGCTTGATGGTGGAGCGTTTTAAACCAGCAGCTCCACTGAGAGTTAGTGCTACATATATATATATTTGTGGCGGCCGCAATTTTGCTTCATAATCTAATGCTATGTTATCCTATGAGCAGTGTTATAGCTTAGTATATAACACCATCTTGCGATCAAAATATAGAATGAACTGCATTTTATTTCTTTATTGAAGAAGATGACAGGAAGTGTTTTTTGTTTACTCTGGACATTAACTTGACCTACCCACAATGCTTAATAACCTCCCATGACCATCAAGAGACTGAACTGAATTCTGGGAAGGCTATTAAAGAACTCGGCATGGACATCTTGGCTCTCTTGGGAATGCGTGGCCTGCCTGTGAGGATCTGTGCAGAGGTCTCCAGAGGAGCACGTCCTACACCCATTGCGGAGTGACCCGATCAGTGATCCTGCTGCAACTCAGTGAGCTGGACAGACGGAAAGGTAGAGCACTTGCACCTATAACACAGTGCTGCTGGGACCTGTAGTCCCACAGAGGAGATTTAAAGGAATAAAGACTAAGTTTAATATAGGCCTCAAGCCTGCACTTCACGACAGTTAGACACTGTGTTATACTAAATTACTTGCACCGGAGACAGTTGCAGCGCGGTCGCAACAGTTCAACATTCAGTTTGCTCTGACCCGGTGTTTTGTTAACCATTGGATTACTATTTAATCTACACATAGCTAGCAGAAGACAGAAGACGACGAAAGAAAAGGACTACCTCTATTATTGCAAGGCTTCACAGACGGTTTTATACTGGACGTTGCGCCTTGTGAATGGTCCCATAGTCTTCTGGAATCTGTGATGTGTCCCAGAAGACTCCGGGGCAAAGAGGGGGGCTAAACTTCCAGCTCAGATCGCCATAGCGATTCTGACTGGAAGTGGGAGCACGTACCTGTGAAAACCAGGTACCCGCTTCCTAATGTGGCAGAAAAGGGAGGAGGATGCAAACAAGCGGAACTTCTCCTTTTGGGTGAGGTTCTCCTTTATGTGAATCAGCAGTGCCAGTCAGAGCGTTCACCTTAAGTAGTTATTGTTTAACCCTTTAGGTCACATAGTTCCTGATATGTGCATTTGCTATTGTTTTGTAATGAGCAACAATAGCTATGACTTATTCTCTCCGGACAGTTTGTGTGCCTCAGGATAATTTTGTCATTATCACACACATTATAGCAGGATTTAAGCTGGGTCATGCTAGTCATATTTTCCCTGTGTATATTTAACCACTTCCCGATGATGTTGCTGCACGACGATAAACGTCGGTAGAATGGCACAGGTGGACAAAAGGGCGTACCAGTACATCCCCTTTAAAAAGCGGCACTGCGGGAGCGCACCCGCCGCGTCCTCCGTGACCATGACTGCGGGTCCCGCCGACTTGATGTCTGCTGGGTGCCCACGATTGTGTCACGGAGAGGTAGTGCCTAGTGTCATGACAGAGACAACTGCTCTCTGTCATCGAGAGCAGTGATTGCTGTCATGTGTTTTTAAGCCCATCCCTCCAGTTAGAATCACTCCCTAGGACACACTTAACCCCTTCATCGCCCCCAGTGGTTAAGCCCTTCACTGCCAGTGTCATTTACACAGTAATCAGTGCATTTTTATAGCACTGATCGCTGTATAAATGACAATGGTCCCAAAATAGTGTCAAAAGTGTCTGATGTGTCCACCATAATGTCGCAGTCACGATAAAAATCACAGATCGCCACCATTACTAATTAAAAAAATAAATAAAAATGCCATAAAACTATCCCCTATTTTGTAGACGCTATAAATTTTGCGCAAACCAATCAATATAAACTTATTGCGATTTTTTTTTTTTTTTTAACAAAAATATGTAGAAGTCCTAAACTGAGGAAAAAAATAGTTTTTTTTATATATTTTTGGGTGATATTTATTATAGCAAAAAGTAAAAAATACAGCTTTTTTTTCAAAATTGACGCTCTTTCTTTGTTTATAGGGCAAAAAATAAAAACCGCAGAGGCGTTTAAATACCACCAAAAGAAAGCTCTGTTTGTGTGAAAAAAAGGACGTCAACCTTGTTTGAGTACAACGTCGCACAACCCTGCAATTGTCAGTTAAAGCGACGCAGTGCCGAATCGCAAAAAAGTGCTCTGGTCAGGAAGGGGGCTAATCTTCCAGAGCTGAAGTGGTTAAAAACGCAGTCTGGTAATTCTCTCTTTTCCTTTTCCTGTAAAGTAAGCCCTGAACATCCTCAAGGAACATATTTTTTTTAATTTTAATTTTATTCTGTTGACCAACTAACATCAATCGTGTTGTATATTAGCTTGTGAATTCACACATGGCTAACCACATGAATAAAATGTATTTGAAAAATTCCTTTAGTGTTCTATTAAAATTCAAATGCAATTTCCTAAAACAGATTTCTGTACTGATATAATAAAGAAAATCATGAAGAGAGAATAATTACTTTCATGATGGTGTTGTGCAAGAAATAATCTTTGTGGTTTTGCACTTAACTATGTTTTGAAAAAATGTTTTCTGTGCTAATTAAGTTTATTTTTCTGAACCTTTGCTAATATTAGACAGTGTGACAGACTAGCGCCCTGTCACTGTGAAAAGAGACAGTTGGAATACAGTTTAGTGAGGAGGGATTCCCGGACTAGGTGTGATACTGGCTGTGTTTCTCAACTACACAGGGTGAGGAGATCCAGGGTTTGTGTTTCCTGCAGAGAGAACAGGTTTTCTCAGAGTTTACTAAGCACTGGTCTAGGTCCTGGAGTCCGGAGTCCGGAGGGTTTTTGTGGAGCTTTCCGTGGATAAATTCTCAATTTTTAGGGCCATATCTTTCCTTGTAGACAGTGCTTCACGGATTGTGCAGCTGACAGTTTGTTTTGCTTGAAAGCTAACTGAGGCTCAGGACTCTTTCCTCGGAGGAGCAGCATGTGTGAACAGACACTAGGAGAGTGTCTGTTCTGGCCTCAAGGAGAGGTAATATGACAAGGTCTACGCCTGCGAGATTAGGTCCCATGTCTGTGCTAAAAAAAATTGGTTTTGTCATATGATGCTGAAAACCCTTGTGTGGGTAACCTTTTTTGTAAAGGAACTTTAAAAAAAAAAATAAAAGCGCACAGGAAAGCCCTTAAAACAAATGTTGGCAAGTGTCCTTGAAGTTCTACAAATTTAAAGGTAGCACATATAGTTATCCCTGTCCTAAATAATTCCTTGAACTGAGGCACACAGAATTTTATTTTCGTATGTCAGGCAAGTTTCAAGGCAACAAAGATTTATCTATTATTTAGAAAAAACAATCACCTTTTCTATGCTGTTGGGCAAGAACATTTGTGATTTTGTGTATTTCATTTTTTTCTCCTGCAATGGTTAAAGCTTTTCTTTCTTGCAAACATATCCAAGCCACAACCAAAAACACTTGTTTGAAGTGTCCGAGACAAATTTAAATTCTGTTTTTCTGTTCACTACTGTTATTGGCAAAAGTTCTATGCATTCAACCATTACACCTGTGTAAAGCTGTTGTGGATATAATGTTTAGTCTTAAGACTCTTTCACACGGGCAGTCCACCCAACGGACTCTGCTTTGCCCAGCGGGGGATCGATCCGCTGATTGCCGCTGAGCAGGTGGATGACTCCGCTCACTAGGTGGAGAAGGACCTGTCAGAGTCCTACTCTCCTCTATGGGGATATCGGATGAAAATGGACCGTCGATCCTCAAGGCAAAATGGAAAATAGGGTCTCCATCCGTCTGGATTTCACGAACAGGATGGGATATCAGTGGTGGTCAGTGGACATGTCCACGCTAACATCCACTGCTCCATAGAGGTGAATGGAGTGTCCGATCAGGTCCACCTGAAAAACTGACAGGTCCGCATCTGATTGAAAAGCCTGTGTGAAATGGGCCTTACGGTGTCCCTTTGAATTGCACACTGGGCATTTGCCCAGCTCTTCTGAATGCCCTTTCTCCTGGCTTGAGAAAAGAAGCATAAAAATTGCACCTTAAGCTGCGTTTTCCACTTTTAGGAGTGTCTACCTTTTGGGTGTTTATTCATTCCATTGGTCAGAATATTCATTAATTGTGGCCTTTGAAATGAATAAATGCTTAAGTGCTAAATGTACAAACAAACGGCAATTGCCCCAAACTAAACAGGGATTTTGTTTGTACACATTTGCAAATACATGCATATTCTGCAGAGGCCGCAACAAGGCACCTCAGTATTATCTGCAGTTCTAACTCTATACATTTGTAGAGCCTCTATAGTAGGAGCATATATATAATAATAGATAGATTGAGGGCAGGTATGCCTGAAAGGAGCCCGTTCCTGCTTAAAGGCAGAGGGGTGCACTGGATACCCAGCATATAGCACAATCACAGCGTAGGTGTTCAGTGCACCCCCTCACCAAATAACCAATGATACAAACAAACGGCATCTACCCCCAGCATAGAACTGGCCTTAACAGCAAGGAACACACGGAAGGGCAACGCATGTCAAACAAAAACAAAGAAAAATTCCCAGCTCAGCTTACCAGCCAGCCTGCAACAATCTGAATTGTCCTGTCTAACAGTTCATGTTAAAAACTGGGGTTTAGTTTGCACACATTTGCAAAAACCTGCAAATGTACGGGCTGGCTGGTAAGTTGAGCTGAGAAATTATTTTTGTTCAAGTGCTAAATGTGCCTGGTCAAGTACATAATTTTCGATATGAGGCCTTACTCATACAGGCTCGTAATGTAATATTTACTGATTTCAGGGTGTGCTGACAATATAAAATAATAGAATCAAAAAAGAAGAGTAGGAATGTACAAGAAGGTCTTGAGAAATTAAATTTCATAACAGAAATGGCAGAGGTGGAAGAGACTTGCCACCTTGTGCTAGAACTGAGTACAAAGATAGAATAACCAGTTCTACTCAAACCTCCGTCATGACGGTTGGAGAACAACGTGGCACGCCCATTTAAACCATACAACATTCAAAAGAAAAGTAATAAACAGGAAAGGGTTCTCGCACTACTACTCCTGCTACAAAGCTCTACTGAATTTTTGTAAAGGAAATAAATTGTAAAAACTATACCAGACAGAATAGCCTTAACATTTACAAGTTTATATGTGATGTTTTCAGTCTGTGGAAAACCACCCTGAATGTAAATGTTACAATTTGGCATCAGGTTAACACACAAAAAGCCATCTGCAAATGTAATTACTGTTAGAATATTGCAGGTGTTTACTATATCTCAAAGTAGTATTACAGTCTTATTCATTTTTTTGTATTAGTATCCTTGCTAATCATTTCTCCTTTTAGGCTATGCTTGACATAATCAATAATCAATTCTTTAAACTACTTAAAGATGTGTCGGTAAGTGCTGGGTGAGCGAGGTGTGTCATCTTCAAGTGTCAGAGAAATCACAAAACAATTCAGTGGCTGCTCTGGGGGTAGCACTACAGAAAAAGCAATAGCTGCCGAGAAAATTCTGTTGTTTTCTGCAGCATGAAAAGTGTTTGTTCCTGAATACATTTTTTCTTTTTGGAAAAGGTTGTTTCAAGCTACGTGATGCTGCTATTTAACTACTGCTAGTTATATTTTTCAGTGCCCTCTGTAAAAAATACATTTCCTTCTTATTCATCTTAGCCCATTTCTAGATGTATATTGAGGTCTTGGGATATGTCTAGAAAGTCTTTTTTTTACCATGAAGTGAATTATAGGGTGAATTCCTGGAAGAACAGATTTTTAGAAGTCTTCTTTAATACTTTTAAATTTCATTTGACAGGGCTTGTATAAAAGATTAGTAAAGACACTCTAAAGCTTAATCCATGATCAACACTGCAAAAAAAAAAAAAAATATATATATATATATATATATACACACTCGCCGGCCACTTTATTTGGTACACTTATTCAATTGCTTGGCAACACAAATTGTTAATCAGCCAATCACACGGCAGTAACTCAATGCATTCAGGCATCTAGACGTGGTAAATTCAACTTTCTGAATTACAAACCGAGCATCAGAATGGGGAAGAAAGGGGATTTAAGTGACTTTGAACGTAGCATGGTTGTTGGTGCCAGATGGGCTGGTCTGAGTATTTCAAAAATTGCTGATCTACTGGGATTTTCACGCACAACTATCTCTAGGGTTTACAGAGAATGGTCCGAAAAAGACCAAATTTCCAGTGAGCGGTAGCTGTGGACAAAAATGCCTTGTTGATGTCAGAGGTCCTAGGAGAATAGGTAGCCTGCCCCGTAAGTCACAGTCCATTATTTTCTGTGGGGCAGAGGAGCGCTGTGTACTAGACAGGGAGGAGAGGTCTGTACTGGAAAAGGAGGAGAGAGGCGCTCTGCACTGGGCAGGGAGGAGAGAAGAGATCTGTACTGGGGGGAGGGGGCAGGAATTTGGGGGGAGAGCTCTGTTACGGGGGGGGTGGCCTGTGAGATATGCACACTTGCACTCTGTACGTAGCACATTCCTGAACCATGCACTCTGTACATAGCGCACTCCTGAACCCTGCTCTCTGTACGTAGCACTATTCTGAACCCTGCACTCTGTACGAAGCATAATCCCGAACCCCGCACTCTGTGCGTAGCACATTCCTGAACTCTGCACTCTGTACATAGCACAATCCTGAACCCTGCACTCTGTATGTAGTGCACTCCTGAACCTGCACTCTGTACACTTTGCACAGTGTACCCCTTAACCCTGTACTCCATACGTAGCACAATTCTGAACCCTTTACTGTGTATGCAGTGCACTCCTGAGACCTGCACTCTGTACACTGCACACTCTGTACAAAATGCACTCCTGAAAAATGCAATCTGTACATAGCGCACTGCTGAATTCTGTACTTTGTATGTAGCACACTCCTTAAATCTGCACTCTGTTAGCAGTGCACTGCTCAAACCCCACACTTCATGTATATTGCATTTCTCAACTCTGCACTTCGTGCATGATAAACTGCTGAACCCTGTACTCTGTATGTAGCACACTTCTGAACTCTGCTTTCTGTATGTAGCACACTGGGTGGTGTTGATGATGTTGATGGCGAGTGGTGCAATGGGGGCATGATGGAGTTACTGCACCTTTTTTTGAATAAAAAAGCCCTGTAGCTGTAGGCCTCATTTACACTTGTATTTGTAACTGCTCCCCCCTTCTATTGCATGCGCTTGAAGACAAAGTTGCAATTTGTTTTGGGGCAGGGTCAGGGGTGGGGTCGAGGACAGGCCAGGGGTGGGGTCAAATGGAGGCCAATTAGGTAGGCTTCACGGGCCCCATGATTTTTAACAACGGCCCTGGTGGCACCTGATCTGATGCCGGAAGTAGCTCACCTGTGCAGTAGTGGCAAAGCAGGTCAGGGGCATGGGGTTGTGATCTTGCCTCGAATCATACAGCTGGTGATGGAGCCGGCAGGAAGGTTACAGGAGTCTTTGACTGTTTGACATGACTGGACACTGACTCTTTCACCAGGCTGATATAGTGAACAGAGAACCCTGCTGATGGCTACATTATAGGCATCTGAAAGTTGTAGAACATTATACTGGTATCTTTTTGTGTGGAGAGGGGTTCTCCTGGTGTAGTATGGGGAGGATAGGGGAGTCCCCCTCCTTCTCTCTCTCCCCCATTTTCACTCTCTCGCTCTCACTCTCCCTCCCTCTCTTACTCTTACCCTCCCTGTTTCTTTTACACCTCCTCTCTCTCTCACCCCTCATCAGTTTCTCCCCCTCTATCTCACACCCTCTGTGTCTTACCTCCTTGTCTCTCATCCCGATCTCAAACCTCCTCTGTATCCCCCTCTCTGTCTCTCACCTCTCCCTATCTCTCTCACTTCTCCCTCTCACCCTCCTCTGTCTCTCACCCCCCTCTCTCTCTCTCTCTCTCTCATCCTTCCTTCTGTCTCTCACCGCTCCTTTGTCTCTAACACCCCCTCTTTCTCTCACCCCCCTTTCTCTCAACCCCCCATACCCCTCTGTCTCTCACCCCTCTCTCTGCTCTCTCTCTCTCACACCCCCCTCTCACCCCTCTCTGTCTCTCACCCCCTCCTCCCTCTCTCACCTCTCTCTCCGCCCCCTTTTTCTATCCCCCTCTTAGAGCCCAAATTATGATCTCGCACACAGGCCAACTGCTTTCATAAAACACCCCTGGTTGCATCATAAATTTTGCTGCCGCATGGCAGCCAGCCAGCCAGCCACCTTTAAACCTGAAAGTGCCCAGCGGCTTCTATGGAAAGAAGCTGGGAACTGCCATACAGGCATTTGTAAATGTCCCCTCTAAGCAGCTGAGCTGCAATATGTAGGTGGGGCTTTGTGTGGGTGTGGCTTGAGTCTGGACACAGGGGGCCCCATGATCTCCTATTGCCCGGGGGCCCCGTGAGTTGCATTCCACCCCTGAGTACAGAACATGTTCAGCAATGGCAGCCTAATTATGCTGAACCATACAGAGGAAAACTAGCCCTACATTTTCTAACACTGAACATTTACCTTCAGTTTTACTCTGTACCTCTGATCTCCCATCATCACAAGCTTTTACATGAGCTCTACCTAACACCTGCAAGTATGTGTGCAGGACAATGGCGGTGTCACCAACATCTGACAGTGTATGTACAATTATGTACACTGACTGATATTCACCTTACTAAAATCCATCTGTTATCAGTGGGCATCTGTCTACAGTACTGTATGATGCAATTTTTGCTCTACTTGCTTATACATTTACCTCTTAAGGGCATTGTTTTTCCCGGTAGTTTAGTGGTTGTCTTCAGTGCACCTCCATAAATGCCATACACTATCAAAAATTAAAGAAAAAAGGAAGCTAGCTGTAACCTTACAGGCAGTGCTCATAGTAGATGTTTTCAAAGACCCCCAAAAAACAAGAAAAATGCTGAATATACTTGATTGTCATTGTCAAAGCATGCTTTCCCTGCTTGTCCAGCAGTTAAATTATATGCAACAACTTAAAAAATGCATTAATTTTCTCCTAATAATAATCAGCAATCCCTAGACAAGAGTTATCAAATTTGGAAAAAGAATGACAAATGAACACTTTGATTTATTTTAATGAGTCCACTGAAGAGCCCTTTCACGGCTCTTTTAATATGGTAATATGACCCAAGTCTGTCCATCTAAGTCAAGTTCAAAAGCAACCAGATCCCCACTTCCAGCTGTAAATCCAAATGACATAATCTCCTGTGTTCTAAGACGCCATTGAAAGATGCAGATAAAAATAATCTCAGCGTGCCCTTCATGGAAACTTTATAACATAAGTACTCATAGCAAAGTTATGGGGAAAAAAAAATCTATGACAAGATGAAGTGTGCCTGACAGTAGAATGTGGGTTATATCCCTTCTCTGAAGAACTGTATAATGAATCAAATAAGAGTTATGAAGCTTACATCTCAGAGACCAAATGTGAGTTTAAATGAGACTGCTTCACAACATCAAATAACAGACATCTTTAGACTAACAAATTAACAAAATTAATCGCTTGCTTATAGAAATTGTACATCTCAAATTTATGATTAGTGTATGTCTAAGAAACATTTTCATGAAAGTTGGTGCTAAGACAGTGTTCAGGCTAATATATAAACTTTTTGTCTGTGGATGTTTAAGAACAAGGTCATGGATACTACCTGTATAGACTTTCTTGTTGATTATTTGCCCAAAATGAAAAGATACCTTATTATATCTTATATATGCGGCTGCCTGACGGAAAACGTTAGTTGCCTCATAGATACCTACCTGAATCCTCATGTTAGATCTCTATTTTCATTTGTTCAGGACACAATGGACCTCATTAAATTGATTGAAGGTATTGTGGTTCCCCAAAATGCTTGGCTTCTAACTATAGATGTGGAGAGTTTATATAATGCAATTCCACACGAATGTGGACTCAGGGTTGTGGCTGAACACTTATGGGAACTCGGCCACACTGCTGATCAATACAATGCATTCATACTTGATCTTCTAAAATTCATCCTTACCAGAAATGTGTTTTTCTTTGGCTCCTCCCACTACCTCCAGGTGCAGGGGGTTGCGATGGGGACTCATTGTGCCCCATCGTATGCCAACCTGTACCTGGGGGGGGGGTGGGAGAGGGATCTATTTGCTAGAGAGGACATTAAACAATACTTGGATTGCATTATGGTTTTCCATCGCTATATAGACGATATTCTGCTAATATGGACAGGTTCCCACCATGAGTTGATGGAATTCATGACCATCATAGGTAATAACACCTATAATCTTAAATTCACAATGATGTGCGACAAAAAATCTGTCAACTTTTTGGACATCAAGATTTTTGTAGAATCTGATGGCTCTCTGGGCACCACGTTATTCAGAAAGCCACCAGCAAGCAATGCCATCCTGCATGCATCCAGCTCCCATCCTCAACCTTTGATTAAAAGCATTCCATATAGCCAATACCTGAGACTGCGACGAAATTGCAGTAGGGATAGCGATTTTCTGCATAAAGCCAATCTTCTTTACGACCGCCTATGGGAGAGAGGCTATACCCATAGCACTCTCAAGAAAGCGTTTAATAGGACGAAAATCCAAGATAGGAACTCCTTGATTAATAAGAAAATGACTGCGGATAATTCTCAAACTGTTAGAATTATCATACACTAAGCAACATGAACAAGTGAGATGGATCTTTGACAAATATTGGCCACTTCTATTGGCGGATCCGATTGCTAACAAGTATCTTGAAAAACAACCTCAAATAACATACAGACGTGCCAGATCCCTCTCATAGTCACTACCATCACTCGTTGCCATTGAACCGTTCCCCAGGCACGTTTTCTTGTGGCAAATGCGATAAATGTCGCTTTCTTTCCAACAATAACACTGTGAAACTGCCTGATGGACGAGTTCATTCAATTAAGTATAGAGTAATATGCCAGACTGTAAGTGTCATCTATCTTATGCAGTGTGAATGCAATTGTTTTTATATTGGGAAAGCAAAACGCCCATTCCATAAGAGAATCAACGACCATATCTCTCTTATTAAAAAATGTAGGATGGAAACACCAATAAGCCGCCATGTTGGACTATTTCATGGGTTTAGTTTAGACACAATCAAGTTTATGGCCCTTGAACATATCCCTCCCGATGGTAGAAGGGGGAGCAATGGCCAAAAACTCTTACAACTAGAGTCATGCTGGATATATTTGTTGAAAGCTACAACCTATCCAGGGTTGAATGAAATGCTCAGCTACAAACCTTTTCTGTAGTATTCTCAGTATCTGCCCCTGGCTTCTTGTTCCTGCTGTTTCTTTCTTCCCTTCCTTCCTCCTCCTCCCCCCTCCCCCCTCCCCCTCCCCCCTTCCCTCCACCCCCCCCTTTCCCCCCCTTTTTTCCCCCCTCCACCCCTTTTCTTCCCTCCCCTTCTCCCCATTTCCTAGTCTTTGTCATACCTATGGTCATCAATAACCTTCTCCTCACCATCCATCCCCCCAAAATAAATAAATTGGATATTTTCGACTGTGTTGAAAACGTCTATGAGAGTAAGAGTATTGGTAAAGCTATCATGCTCAATGATAATTATGGTGAAGTTGGAATATATGCAGCCTTAATTTTCATAATTGTAGTAATTTTTAACAGTTTGTAATTCTGTCTGTCTTATTCTATTCATTTTTCGAGTTATTGTATTCTTCCTTGATTGTATTTGATATATATATGAAAAACATTTTTTTCTCTTTTGTAAATGCATGTGCATCTTCCTGTCTTATGCGCTGCCTTCCGGGGTCCAGTCACATCTTATTATCGGTTCGCCATGTCATCCTTTTTATGGGGGGATGCTGTCGCTCACCTTGGCTCTCATGCGCATTTTTGGGTGACCGTATGGACACCCAGGGTGTTCCTGTCCCTTCAGCAGGGCACCCGATTCACTGTGCTGACATGTGTCTGCTGCCCTGGCCTCTTTATCTCATATTGTCTCTAGAGACGTGAGATTTCCCCCGCTTACCACCAGAGGGAGCTCCCCGTCTTGTCGTGCCTTCCGGACCTTAGGACCCGGCGGCAGACTGGGGAGTTAGCAGCCATGACGATGCTTGCACCTGTGCAGCCCAGTCCATGGTCCGCTTCCGGTATCAGTACCGGATGGATGGTATTTAAAGCCGCTGTTAGCAGTCAGTTCATGCTGCAGGAACCAAGGGACCCATGCACTTCAATCTCTCCACTCAGGTATTTACATAAGTAGCTTTTTTTTTTGTGTTCAATTCATCATGCCTGTTACCGCTCTGTGCCACTTGATGTTTATACTGAAGGACATTGTACTCCTTACTGCTGACACTTAGCAGCAGGTATTATATAGTGTGTTTTGTGCTTTATTCAGGCATTCCTTTAAAGTGATCTGTATCCTTGGAGGTGTGTGGTCCCTGGCATTAAGCCAGCTGCCGTATCAGCTCCTGTGAGTGTTAACCCCTCTTATTCATTGTGTGCCATGATGATGTGAAGGTTATTTCCAGCTTACCCTCACACATTAGGACAATATCGTTTCCTTTTATATATTTTAGCTGGCCTTTTTGTACCATCTACACTCACCTTCAGCGCAGGGCTCCCTCGGTATGGCGGTAGCATTTTTCTATCCTGGCAGACCTACCCCGCTCTCCCCTTTTTCCGCCTGTTCTAGGAGATACAGGTAGGCAATTGCATTATGACAGCTAAGATGCACATGCATGTAATTTAAGCAAATGAATTCACATTCTCTGTATTTATGTTGTGTTCTAATATACAACCATTGTCATATGTTTTTCGCTAGAAGGCAGTGTACTCTGCATGTGACCAGCATCCCCTGAGGAAGCCCGACGGATGGGCGAAACATGTTAGGAAGTACATCGTTTATGCTGTGTTACTGCATCTGCAATTAAATACATGTGGCACTTCCGTATATAAATCTCCTTTTTATATTTTGATGTGAAAAAAATTTTATTGTATTTTCTTAATAAAGTAAAAGTCTTTTTATACAAAAATATTTGATACTTGCACCTTTAAAATCCCCACTCCTTTTGGTTCTAAACACCATTCAACCTATAATATTAAGGTATATTATGTACATGTACAGAGTCTTCAAAAGACATGCAGTAGCAAAATTTCCTAAGGTGGCCACCATCTGTATTGAATATGAATCCTTTCAATGTAGATAACAGAAAACCGAGGGATTCACCAATCCGTGGTCTAGAGGAGGTGACACATAAAGTACTGGGTGTTGTGTATAAACTCTATTGCAATAAACAGGTTCAGCTACTAATATAATGAAAGGTGACCATTGCATACACAGAGTCGCACAGGCCTAGATATCTGGCACTGTGCATGTGAGTAAATAAAAACTGGACAGAGATAAGTCTGTCACCATGCTATAGATACACATTCAAGAAGCTATGGGCAGCTGCATTTAAACTATTATAACATAGGATTACTTGCCTAATAATCTCTACTTCTGGTCTGGGTAACAATACACCATAAGTAGCAGCCCCTGTGTGTAGGTCATGCAGCTCAGCTCTATGGTTCTCTCTCCACTTTCATCTTCTGGCGCTTCTGACCAAAAACACACAGAGACAGGAAGTGGGGTACAAAAAAATCTCTGTAAACAACAGAGCAACAGAGCCACTTACAGATAGTAGAAGGCAGCACATCCCTACAAACGTTATTGTCAAACCTGTTCTATTTGTCAAAGGATGATCCCCTCTGAAAACCGAGGCCCTCACCATTTGTCAAACTAGATATAAAAAGGCACCATGCCAAAAGGCCAGCCCAGGGAAACTAAACTTGACCATGACACCCATATTTAGGTAATATCAAACAGTATCGCCCCTGATCTTGTTTTAAAGGTAAGCAAAAGTTTATTGTTACCAGAACATTTTTTTTTATTTCATAATAATATCCTACCTTAGTACAAAGCAAAAATTTACATTTGCAAAAAAATATACAGCTGTGGCTAGTTTACAGGATACGTTCACCTTTTCTAACATGTTACATGTTACACAACCATATTCAGGGTGTAAGATGTAACATATTGATGCTGCAGCTGCCCCCACGCCCCCAGTCCCAGCTGTAACAGTAGACCCGGGATCTTCTTTCCATGTCTGCTGCCACAATTCAAAAAAGACGCAGGCGTGTGGGGCTTCGTCCACCTGGCCGCTTCTCTCACACACAGTATTCTGTGAATAGGAAACTACAGCTACCGACAGCCTTTGCGGCTGCTGGCTTTTAGTTCTCAATTAAATATCATGGCGCCGTTGATCACTGTTGTAGTGTATTCAGGCTTCCTATCAATGTGTAACTGACTGCTCGTACAAGGTACGAGCAGACAGCTTACACACAGTCTGGAAGAGCCCTGCATAGCACCCAAAATCTGCTGATCATGGGCACAAAGCTTTACAGGCTCCCAATTAAAAAAATAAATGCACATTTTTTTACCTGCTAAAAGATGTGCATGTATTTTTTTTTGAAAAGGTGAACTTATCCTTTAAGAAAAACTGATATGTAATCATACGGAGTATAATTGTTTGCAAAAGCTCATTGGTTTAGCTGTGGAGGAGATATGGATTTTAAAAAGAAAATCACCAGTAGCGAGGATAGCAACAGAGATAGGGTAGGAGCTTTGTAAAATGCTAATAGAAAAGATAAGGATAGCTAAGTGAGACTTGACAATAAAAGAAAACCAAGAAAGATATAATTGTTATGTAATATTTGTTTTTTTTACACTAGCTTTTTATACCCAAACATTAGCAATTAAAGAATTGCAGGGTTCCTCAAAAGGCCAGTTCACTATCTATTCCCCAGAGTTAGTGGTCAAAGAGAGTACCAAAATGCCCAGCAGTGGTGGTCAGTGGGAGTACAAAACGCCCCTGCATCAATGGTCAGTAGAAGTAAAAAATGCTCTGGTGTCGCTTGTCAGTGGGAGCAAAAATGCTCCAGTGCCAGTGGTCAGTGGAAAAAAGACATGCCCCAGCGCTAGTGGTCATGTGGAAATAAAACATGCCCCAATGTCAGCAGTTAGTGGAAATTATAAATGCCCTGGCATCACTGTGAGCAAACTACATCCCAGCATCTTTGACAACAACTGTCACTGACAACCACTGGTCTACCCTCACAATTCACAACTAATCCCAAGCATGTAATTTGCATAGAATTAGCCAAGCTTACTGGTCTACCATTATAATTTACAACCAATGCTAATCATGTGATATACTTAGAATTAGGCAAGCTTATAATGAACACTCAAGAAGAATTTTAGTGCTTGGGTTTGAGCAGCTTAGCCTGCATGTAACTGTGGAGATAAATGCTTATGCATGTGAAATAAAAAGGGAATCCACATACTAAATACTATTATCACATGTATTAACCCCATTCATTATGTCAAACTATTTTAGAATACAACATGTTTCAATAGCACCCCTTTAAATGTCAAACAATAATCCTTATAAACTCTGCCAGGGGTTTACTTTGACCAGCCCTAATATGGATATGTTAGGCCAGGGGTGTCAAACTCAATTTCATCGCGGGTCACATCAGCAGTATGGTTACCTTCAAAGGGCCAGTTGTATCTGAGGTGCGCTACGTGCAGACTGCAGGGTTCAGTTCAGGAGTGCGTTTCGTACAGACTGCAGAATTCAGGGGTGAGCTGTGTACACAGTATAGGGTTTAGGGGTGCACTATGCCCAGTGTTCAACCCTAACCCCTCCATAAGCTCCCTTGCATCTGTCTTCTACCTGGCCAGGCTCCAGTACCTCCCTGTGAAAGCAGCTCTGTCTTGTCTGTCTGTCTGTCTTGCCTACTAGAGATCTGTCTCCGCTGAGAGCAAACCTGTCCCTTATAAATGCAGAAGGCTTCTGTGTTTACAAGTGACAGCGGGGAGCAGAGGGTTTGTGCCAAAGGTG
The DNA here is from genome assembly GCA_037952925.1 of Lithobates clamitans. Taxonomy (NCBI): domain Eukaryota; kingdom Metazoa; phylum Chordata; class Amphibia; order Anura; family Ranidae; genus Lithobates; species Lithobates clamitans. Next base: position 8,198,265 of record JBBGZY010000637.1, read on the forward strand.
GCATAATGGAGTTCCGCCATTTTCCAGCTGCAAAACTGGGTACGAGGTCCAAAAGACAAGGCCTGATGGGCCAGATTTGGCCCGTGGGCCTTGTATTTAACATATGTGAGCCCCCCCTTTGCTATCTCCCCGGGTCATGGGCTTCAAGCGCGATCTCTCGTGAGCCCATCTGATTGGCCCTGCGGATATTTCGGCCCTTCCTTGGTGCAGTGGGCCAGGACCCCTTGCCACTACGCCTGGATCTCTTAGTAACCTTCAGGTGCAGAACCTTGGAGGCCACATATACAGCTGTGTTCTGATAAATATGGCTGTATTTTGGCAACAGATGTAATATTACATATATAATGTTGTTTCAATGCATGTTCTCTTTTATTATATTTTTTGTAGAAGTCCTTGTACTCCTATCCCCCCAGAAAAAGACCTCTACTATTAATGGTTGAAACACATCGGAGTTTTTAGTATGACTATATATATATATATATATATATATATATATATATATATATATATATATATACCATACTATGTGTTTCATGTACACTTATGTTTGCACTACTATGATGTATATACAATGACTTCAGATACAGAGCTCATGTTTTAACATAATCTATATTGTATGATATTTATTCAATAAAATATATTTTTTATTTCTACTTATTACTTCAATTTTTTGGGCTGCAATACAAAACCCCATGGGGAAACCCTTCCTTCTTCATTTTATTTGGGGCGTGCAGCAACTTTCTTCTCACTATTAGTATCGCTTTTTCTCGCTTTAATAAAGTTTATAATTTGATTCTTTAACCGAATTCCAATATGCAGATTAGGATTTCTGACTTTATTCTGACTTTCTGTTTTAGACACATGTTGCAGGTCAGTGTTTCAGGAAGAATTTAGGCCAGAGAATTAATGTGATCGCCAGGTTCTGAGGATTTACTAAAGGAGATCAACAATGGTGGTCTCCTATTTATCTTTTATAAAAACATTCACTTTAAAAAAACAAATATAATAAAGACTTGGTGCTAAAAGCATGTGTATGACCTCTAATAGTACTAAGGAAGTTTTCATATTACTGAATATAACAGTCACATGTTGAATATTTTATCTCGCATGCTTATATACAGTTTATGGAATATTTGCATTTCACATCTAGCTATTCAAACAATTAACATATTTAGATTTTTGAATTACAGTTGATATTTTTTTCTGAAATTGATTCATGAATCAGTTGGATTAATTGGTGCATTCTTTTTTTAATTTAAATAATTGCAGATTTCCATACAGGCTTTTGTGAGGGATGTAAGCCCAGACTAAAACTACAACACTGACAAAGTGTGTTAGAGTAAACCGATCAAACATGAGGATTATTACATCAGGTCCGATTAGGTATAATGAAAAAATGCAAAAGCAGAGTTTACCTTCAGTGAAAGCTGCATGTCAAAATGATCAGCAGACCCATAGATATAGGCAAATGAAAAAATGTACAAGAAGGCATGTGTTATCATTTTTGTGCCTTTTTAGAATATTCCTGTAAAAATGCATTTAACAAAAAAAATGGTTATAAACTGGTTAAAACATGTATGAACACATGCAGAAATGAGTATCAAAGATACAATATGTGTAAAATATTGTACAATGACTGATGTAGATGACCCATGAGCTCCTTGTGCCTTTCACAGCAGGGTTCATGGCTTAATGCTTGAATTGTCAGCCATGTCAACCTAAGTCCTGATGGACAAATCTGTAGCTGAATTGCAGCTTAGGTCATGAATGTCAAAGCCTGGAAAAGTCAAAGTGAAGAGACATTACTGTTTTGCAGTTGTCAGATATAGTTTCGTTGATGACAGGACTAGCTTGAGGTTGCAGGTGGTCTTCTGTGAGAAACAATTTAACCTCTACAGAAGTAGATAATGATCTGAAGTCACTAGTTGCACAATATATGAATCGATCAACATCAGGACTATTGTGCAGGATCTTTATATTAGTAGATTCCCGGTCACTGGTTGAAGGTTCAGTCTTGTTGCTGTAAGCAGTAGTTTAAGATGTTATTTGAATGACACTGCTGTACGATGATTCTCTCATGTAGACTTGATCACTCACAGGAAGTTTTGTTGTTTTAGTTGATATCTCTTTTGAGTTCCCATAGTATGGATTTTGAAGAGATGGAAAGGAGGTCTTGAATTGAATGGTTTTACAAGTGTGCACATTGTTTGAATTCTGCTTCTTACTGGAGTGAGGAATGTGAAAAATGACCTAACCAACTTGGTCCTTTGGGCATAGTCACCATCGTTAGAACCACTGAATTGCTCATGTTTTTTGTGCACTTTTTGGGTTGGAATGTAACGAGTCAAAATGATGAAGAATACATGGCGTATGTCTACTGGTGTAGGTATCCCCTCTTTATCATTAGATGTTTGACTGCACTTGATAAGAGTAGAAAGATAAAATACTTCAGGTCCTTATGTGTAAAAAAATTAATTCTTGTAACTTCCTATGCACTTTGTCTCTGCTGCACGAAAATCCTTAGCAGTTTTATCAGCCTTAACTGGCGACTGTGCTGTCAGTTGATGTAAACAATTTAACTTGTCTTGGGCAATATGTTGACATTATTCTGGCTTAGAATGAATTGCAAGGTCTGTCTTACAGGGTCATCTGAAAACTTAATGTTGGGTTTTTGCCTGAGCCATGTCTGCTTCTGCCTGTGCTCACACTTGGGCAGCTTCTGCTTGTACTTGTGCTTGGGCATATTAAGATTTGATGGCTGATTTCTTTTATTGCAGGAAGCTTCTGCTGTTGTGTCTTCTGCTTCAGCCTGGGCTGTAACAAAGTGAATACTCACTGAGGATTTCTGAGAGCAGGATCTTAGCAATGATCACTGTGACTGGGGCCTTAGTGATTTAGAGGATCTAAATAGCATCTAAATAGCATAGTTCACACCAGCGCAGTGCATTCCAGTGCTTCCAGAAAAAAAGTACAAGATGCAGTTTTTTTCCTGCACAGAACTGTACTGGAAAGTGGTAAATTGTATCAAAAAAGGAAGAATGTGGCTAGGCTGAGCATGTGAGAGGAGGACGCTGAAACTCCGTGCTCCTGCCGATTATCAGCTTACTATTAGTGAGGTATAGGGAGGTATATTCAAGGATCTACCAGGGCTTCTCCCATTATCTGTTATTTGCTATACTACCCATCATGCATCCTGCAGTGCCACCGGTCACAAGAGTGATGGAGAAGCGTCTTAAAGAAGCTGGAGCGATCGGAGCAGTAGGAAAAAAGGGCATGCAGGAAAGTGCTGACCAGTCCCCGCTCCAGTCAGCTCGAAAGCTTCGCCTGGAATGTGGCTCGGGGCTTAACTGGTATGCCGAGTATGCCAAGTATGCCTGGTATGTCTACTTTGTCAATCGAAGCTCCAGCTGATTCAGCAGTATTGGAGACAGCGGAGACGAAGGAGATAATAATTATTATTATTATACAGGATTTATATAGCGCCAACAGTTTGCGTAGAGCTTTACAACATCGGGGAAGACAGTACAATTACAATACAATTCAATACAGGAGGTATCAGAGGGCCCTGCTCGTTAGAGCTTACAATCTAGAAGGGAGGGTCAAGTGGAACAAAGGGTAGTAGCTGTGGGGGGTGATCAGATGGACAAAATGAAAATACAGCTGTTAGGTGTGGGTAGGATAGGCTTCTCTGAAGAGGAGGGTTTTCAGGGATCGTCTAAAAGCTAATAGAGTAGGAGATAGACGGACAGATTGGGGTAAGGAGTTCCATAGGCTTAGAAAGGCTCTGGAAAAGTCCTCAAGACAAGCATGGGAGGAGGTGATAAGAGAGCTAGAGAGCAGGAGGTCTTGAGAAGAAAGAAGAGAACGATTAGGTTGGTATTTTGAGACAGGTCAGTGATGTAGCTGGGAGCAGAGTTGTGGATTGCTTTGTAGGTAGTTGTTAGTATTTTGAATTTAATTCGTTGGGTGAGCAGAAGCCAGTGGAGGGATTGGCAGAGAGGAGTAGCAGAGACAGAGCAGTTGGTAAGGTGGATAAGTCTGGCAGCAGCATTCATGATGGACTGAAGGGGAGATAGAGTATGCAGAGTAGGCCAATGAAGAAGGAGTTGCAGTAATCGAGGCGAGAGATGAACAGAGAGTGAATTAAGAGCTTTGTTGTGTCATTGGTTAGAAAGGGGCGTATTTTGGAGATGTTCCGGAGGTTGAAGCAGCAAGATTTGGACAGTGATTGGACATGGGCCTTAAATTAGAGTTCAGAGTCCAGGACTACTCCTAGTACCTTGGCATGGGGGATGGGCTGAAAGTCATGCCATCAATTTTGACAGAGAGAACGGGGAAGAGGCACGTGGGGGAAGAAAAATGATAAGTTCAGTTTTGGATAGATTAAGTTTGAAGAAGTGGTTTGACATCCAGACTGATATATCTGATAGTAAAATAGTGATACATGAGGAGACGGAAGGAGTGGGTTGAGGGGTAGAGAAATAGATTTGAGTGTCGTCAGCGTAGAGATGTATTGGAAGCTGTGGGAGGCTATCAGCTGACCCAGGGAGGAGGTGTAGATTGAAAATAGGAGAGGTCCAAGAACAGAACCTTGGGGGACCCCAACAGAGAAAGGAAGTGTAGAGGAGGCAGTAGAATTGTAGGTAACGCTAAAGGTGCGGTTAAATAAGTAGATAGAAAACCAGCGAAGAGTACAGTCATGGAGACCAAAGGCATGGAGTTTTTTGAGGAGGAGGGGGTGGTTAACCGTATTTAAGGTAGCAGAGAGGTCCAGAAGTAGGAGTACAGAATAGTGTCCCTCAGTTTTGGCCATTAGTAGACCGTTTGTTAGTTTTAGGAGAGCAGTTTCTGTGGAATGTTGAGGACGAAATCCTGACTCAAGGGGATCAAGAAGACTATTATCCGCAAGATGGACGCTCAGTCGGTTGTAGACTAGATGTTCAAGGAGTTTGGATAAAAGGGGAGCAAGGAGATGGGGCATAGGTTGTTAAGATTGGATGGGTCCAGTGAGGGCTTTTTAAGTATGGAGCGGACAAGTGCATGTTTTAATAAGTTGGGGAAGATGCCAGAAGAGAGGGAGAGATTGAAGATGTGGGTTAGAGAGTGTGGAATAGAGCTAAAGGGTGACTGTAGCATTTGCGAGGGAACAGGATCCAGAGGGCAGGTGGTAAGATGGATGTTAGCAAGTAATTTAGCAACCTCTTCTATAGTGGTGGGGTTGAAAGAGGGAAGTAATGATTGTACCTGTGGACATGAGGTGTAAGGCATGGAGGGTGTCTGAACAGTAGAGATCTCCTCGAGAATTGTATCAATCTTCTGTTTGAAGTGATTGGCGATCTTCTGGGCAGTGAGTGAGTTAGTGGGTGGAGGCAGTGGAGGGGGAAGTATAGAGTTGAAGGTAGAGAAGAGTTAACGGGGACGGATGATAAGTTTTTAATGAGGGTAATGAGATAATGAGATCAGAGAGACCGGAAAAAAACAGTATTGGCCATTTTCTAGGTAAGGGATTGTCAAACAAATGGTATGGGGGGTCTAGGCACTGGCTAACGTACCAGAGCAAAAAAAAAATTATATTTTGTTTGGTGGGGAGCAGTGAGTGAGGTTACCCTTGAAAATATATACCGGACTCTTATTCTTGAGGAAGGTCTGGTATGCATGTCAAGGAGGACCCCATTCAAAAAAAAACTCAGCATGGGATCTCCACTAAATTCTATACACAACCCTCTGGGTCTATAATGGATTTGAACCCATTCCCAACTGGCTCACGCCGATATACGGTGGCAGAATGGCACCACTCCTTCGAATTGCTGTACCCGTACGGCGCCGATCGGATTCGTTACAGAACCAACCAGTCTTCTGGTCCAGGCTAATGATTTCTGGCCTGGACCTGCTGATCGGTTCTGGCGAATAAAATGCTTGCACTTACAGGCAGGGCAAGTGATGTCATCTCTCCTCGTGGAATCCTTTTCGGTTCCAGTGAGAGGAGAGAGGACATCTAACCATGAGTTGCGCCAACACTACACTAACACCAGTACACGTAGGCACACATTTCACCCCAGATCACCCTCCCGATTGCCCCCCCCAGTTAATCCCTTCGCTCCCTGTCACTGTGTCACCAAGTGCTGTTTTCAGATTTTTCACTGATCACTGTACTGGTGTTACTTGTGACACTAATCAGCATTAGGGCAGTTGGTAGTAGGCCCAGGTAGCTTTTAAGTACCCCCCTAATAAAGGTTTAACCCCTTGATTGCCCCCCAGTTAACCCCTTCACCCACTGTCACCAGTGTCACTTACAAAACACAACACACATGACTGCAGCGTTCACAGAGTCAGGCCTGATCCCTGCGAATGCTAACAGTTTTTTGGTAGCAATTGAAGCAGGCTCTGACAATCAGATGCTCTTTTTGCCTGTGAGTCGCACTAGTTGTACCAAAATGTCCAAACAGAGGTAGACTAGTGAAGAGGCCTACACGTTGCTGAGCATGACAGATGAGAGCGAAGGGGAAGCTGCCTCACTGGCAGATTCAGGCCCAGTATAAGAACCGGTAGACAGCAGCAGCACCCTGACAGATAGCTCTGACGACGGAGTCGGATGCATTTAAATGACAATGAATTCTGTCGTCCTCAGGGTGACTCTGGATATGATTGGCTCCACAAAATTTGGCCCCTCGTGAATCACTTCAACCAACAATTCACAGCCTTGTTTACTACCGATCAAGTTGTCTGCTTTGAGTCCCTGATTACGTTTTCTGGTCGATCAAACAGTCTTTCAAACAGTATCTTCCCAGCAAGCGTGCCACATATGGGGTCAAGATGTATAAGCTCTGTGACAGGGCAACAGGCTATACATATAGTTTTATGGTTTATGAGGGAAGAGATAGTCACGTGGAGCCCGAGAACTGCCCAGACTGCCCAGGGAGCGCTGGCAAGATTGTTTGGGACTTGGTGTCACCCTTATGTGGAAAGGGGTACCACTTGTACGTGGACAATTATTACTAAAAAGTGGCAACTCGTGCCACTTTTTAGTCACTTGTTTGATCATGGAATTGGCACATGTGGCACCATGCGATCTAAGCGCCGGGGCTTCCCCCAACAGCTTGTAGAATCACGACTTAGACTGGGGGAGAGAGCCTGCTTGAAGTGTAATAATTTGCTCACAATAAAGTGGAGGGATAATCGGAATGTTTTTCGTTCTGTCCTTCCTTCACGCAGATATGACAGTCCAAATTCCAACGGCGACTGGTGTTGTTGAGAACCCCCTCTGTGTCCATGAATACAACCTTAATATAGGAGGGGTGGACCTCAACGACCAGTTGATGGCACCGTACGTAATTGCCTGCAAGGTCAGACGCTGGTACAAAAAAGTGTCTGTATACCTATTTCAATTGGCTCTGCTGAATGCTTATGTGCTATACAAAGCATCAGGATGAACTGAATCCTTTCTTAAATTCAAGGAAGAGATCATCACAGCCTTTCTGTTTCCAAACGGTGCTGTGCCCCAACTTCCCAACGCAAATGCAGTGAGCCAGCTTCATGAGAGGCATTTCCCGAATCTAATCCCTGGTTCCCCTAACCCAACAAACCCCCCAAAGAATGTGTCCTGTCTGTAGAAAACATGGATATAGGCATGACAGTCGATATTATTGTCCCTCCTGTCTTGGCCAACCTGGTCTTTGCATCGGTGAATGTTTCGAACGCTACCACACACTAGTGGAGTATTAGCGTAGGGTACAGTACGGCACAGTCTAGGGCACACTTTCACAGGGTCTCCGAAGATGCCATCGCATTTTGAGAGACCCAAACCTGGAACCATTACAGTTGTACGCGGTACACATGAGCCGACTTTACGTCGTAAAGTCCGTCGTAAAGTCTGTCGAAAAGTCCGCCGAGCAAAGTCTGCCGTAAAGTCCGCTCGTGTGTACGCGGCATTACAGTTACAAATAAAAATGTAAAAAAAATAAAAACAAAAATTTTTTTTTAAAAATAACAAATATATATAGAATAAAAAAGCCAAAAATAGTTGTTGTTTTATTGTTCTTCTTTCTCTAGTCTCTCTATTGTTCTGCTCTGTTTTACGGTATTTTATAACTGAAATGTTTTATTGCTACTATGTTTTATCATGTTTGCTTTTCAAGTATGTAATTCTTTTATACTTTACTGTTTACTGTGTTTTACTGTTAACCATTATTTTCTTTTCAGGTATTTACCATTCAGCTGCAGCACTGATTTATTTATCTTGACAGCAACAGCGTTTGCTCTCACGATACATAAATCAGCGACTTCAGCGCTGTAGGAGGTGCTGTAGGAGGTGATTTCACCACCACAGTTTAAAAAAAGAGCATATATGCCGAAGCATGGGGGCAGGGGCGGAGGGGCGATTTGCCCCTAACATTAGGGGCGGATTGCCCCATGCTTCGGCATATATTTTTTTACTCTTTTTTTTTGCACAGATTGTTGTTGTTTTATTAAGTTAATGTTTTATTGTTACCATTGTTTGCTTTTCAGATACGCTATTCAGCTGCAGCACTGATTTAGTTATCTTGACAGCAACAGCGTTTGCTCTCATGATATGTAAATCTGCGACTCCAGCGCTGTAGGAGGTTCTCCTTCTGTTCCCTCTAAATACATCGTAAAATTTATATATTATTTTTTTTTTCCTACTCAATATATGCATATTTACTATGTGGGTGCATGTGTCGCTATCAGACATATCGTTGCTATTAACATTATGTATTACTACTTTTTCTTATTTATATGAGATCATGTGTTGCTATGTGTACATAATTTTATCATGCCTATGCTATTTGTACATTTCCTATACATTTATACAATGAATGATCTATTGCATATGAAATGAATACTCTTTTTATTGTCTGTCATTCTGTACAATCAATAAACATTTTATATTGCATTTTAATACGGTTTATTTTACCTCCACTACCCAAGTGCTTCATTTTAAAGTCCCAATTCCCCTTTTCAATTGTACCGAATACCGGGATGGAGGCACTTAATTGTACCTCATTTAAAGTCCCAATTTCCCCCTTATATTTTTTAGGAGGTGATTTCACCACCACAGTCCAAAAAAAATAACGGTGCATGTATGCCCATCATTAGAAGTTGGTGGATGCAGGGCAGTATTCTAATGGTGGGCATACCCTCTAATCAATCTCTTTTTTGTTCAGCCCACAGGCTGCATGAAAAAAGAGAACATTACAATATATGCCCAACAAGGACCAGCAACGTACTGGTAAGTTGCTGAACTTTGAGTAGCTATACCAGAATGATGCCTGCAGGTTTAGGTATCATCTCGGTATCATTCTTTCAGCCAATAGTCGGCTTTAATGTAAAAGCAATCCTAGCAGCTAATTAGCCACTAGACTGCTTTTAAAGCAGTCCCCCCGGCATCTTCCATGGTTTTATCAGGCTCTCCTGTCCCACCGGGGAACTTGAGAATGCAGCCGGTAGTTCCGCTAGCTGACCATAGAGCTGATCGAAGACCAGAATGGCTCCAATCATCTCTATGGCCTAAGAAACCGGCAGCTACGAGCATTTCATTACTCCGGTTTCGCCGAATATAAACAGCGCCATTGGGAAATTCGGAAAGCATCTTATCACACCAATCTTAATGTGGTCAGATGCTTTGAGGGCAGAGGAGAGATCTAGAGTCTAATAGACCCCAATTTTTCTTAAAAGAGTACCTGTCACTACCTATTGCTATCATAGCGTTTGAAAAATCTCTGCGCAAATACTGTGAAAAAAAAATTGCAACACTCACCATTTTAATCTGTAGGGCCTTTGCTTTAAAAAAATATATAATGTTTGGGTGTTCAAAGTCATTTTCTAGAAAAAATTGTATTTTTTCATGTAAACAAAAAGTGTCAGAAAAGGCTTTGTCTTCAAGTGGTTACATAGTAGGTGAGATTGAAAAAAGACATGTCAGTATTACATTGTATATCCCTGTATGTTGCGGTCGTTCAGGTGCTTATCTAAAGCATCTTATCACACCAATCTTAATGTGGTCAGATGCTTTGAGGGCAGAGGAGAGATCTAGAGTCTAATAGACCCCAATTTTTTTTAAAAGAGTACCTGTCACTACCTATTGCTATCATAGGGGATATTTACATTCCCTGTGATAACAATAAAAATGATTTTAAAAAAATGAAATGAACAGTGTAAAAATAAAATAAAAGGCAAAATAAATCATTAAAAAAAACACGCCTGTCCCCCCCATGCTTGCGCGTAAAGGTGAACACAAGTGTCGGTCTCGTGTCATATGTAAACAGCAATTGCACCATGAATGTGAGGTATCACCACGGACTTCAGATCTTGGGCAGAAATTTTAGCAGTAGACCTGCTCTGTAAATCTAATGTGGTAACCTGTAAAGGCTTTTAAAGGCTTTTAAAATTGTATGTAGTTTGTCACCGCTGCACGGTTGTGCACAATTTTAAAGCATGTCATGTTTGGTATCTATGTACTCGGCATAAGATCATCTTTTATATTAGACAAAACATTTGGACAATATAGTGTGTTTTAATGCATTAAAATTTAAAAAAGTGTTTTTTTTTTCCAAAAAAATTGCGTTTGAAAAATCTCTGCGCAAATACTGTGAAAAAAAAATTGCAACACTCACCATTTTAATCTGTAGGGCCTTTGCTTTAACCACTTGACAACTGGGCACTTAAACCCCCCTCGTGGGTTTTTTATTTTTTGCACTATAAATGAAAAAAGACCGAAAATTTTGAAAAAAAACGAATTTTTCTTTGTTTCTGTGATAAAATTTTGCAAATTAGTAATTTTTCTTCATAAATAAATAACCCAAATTAGTGGATATTATTTGGTCTTTGTGAAAGTTAGAGAGTCTACAAGTTATGGTGCAAATCATAAAAAATTGATCACACCTGAAGTCCTGACGGCCTATCTCATTTCTTGCGACCCGAACAAGCCAGGAAAGTACAAATACCCCCCAAATGACCTCTTTTTTGAAAGTAGACATTCCAAGGTGTTTAGTAAGATGCATGGTGAGGTTTTTGATGTTGTCATTTTTTCCCAAAATTCTTTGCAAAATGAAGATTTCTCCCCCCCCCACCCACAAAATTGTCATTGTAATAGGTTATTTCTCTCACATGGCATGTATATACCACAAATGACACCCCAAAATACATTCTGCTACTCCTCCTGAGTATTACGATACCACATGTGTGGGACTTTTTCACAGCCTAGCCACATAGAGAGGCCCTAAATAATAATAGAAAACAACTCAGCGCTAACACATGAACAATATAGAATAAATGCAAGCAAGCACAAAGGCAAATTCAACAAAAAACCTCAAAGAACATATAAGAAATGAAAGTACTGCGCAAATAAATTGTCCGTTCAATAATTGTAGGTAGGAGATGAGATCACCAGTGGATAGTCAAACGCCTAGGATGAAATCAGAGGTGACTGAAAATCCTTCACCATATAAGGATGGCCCCTCACCTGCAATCTTCGACCTGAAACAGGTCACACAGCATGTAAACAATAAATAAGGTAAGCTGGAACAGGCGATAATGACTTCTCATCAAGTGCTCCCACTCTCATCAGATGGCATAGATGAAATATGCAAATAAAGCATAGACAATATAGTGCTCTCCGTTTCTAAAATGTTATTGCTAAAATAGGAAAAAAGATAACGCACTCACATATCCGAGCACTCAGAACCGAGTGCCGGCTGGGTGGTGTGTGATCGTGAACAGGCTGACAGCCGCGGGTGACGTCATGCGCTCCTGGCCCCCGTACGCGTTACGTCCTGTGGGCGGGACTTCATCAGCGCGGGGCGGGATACGCAACGACGGCCCGCATTGTTGATAAGTGGTGTCTAGGTGACCGATGCTCCAATCACAGCACTGGTACAATTATCCAGAGGACGCGAACCCGCACGTCACTCCGGCAACACCTACTCAATGGTATAATAAAAAGTTTAAACCGCTCAACTTCTCAAAGGATAAAGGGGCAGTGAAAAATAAATCTTCACATCCCAGATATAGAATTCTTGTATGGCTATGAAGGGATTACAGCCCAAGGATGTCGCTGGGAAGAAAAACCCCCCACACACTAGAGAGGAGATCAGAGCATGGTTAGTCATCCCTCACTTAAGGGAAAAGATTAAGCAATTTAATTGCTCAAAGTCGCTAAAAATCGCATACACAGATAGGAAGCACAATTGATAAAAAATAGCTAAAAAATATATGACAATCAAACCGCGGGTGTCCCCTGGATACGATCACACTTACATAAACCATTAAAAATATAAACACAAACAAATAATGCACAAACTAAATATAATAAAAATAATAAATATAATAGAATAAAAAATAAAAAAAAAATCATCTATTTGAAATAAAGCAATTTAAATCAAAATCCACGTTCATACCTGCCGGAGATAAGACCTTGGCTTTATAGATCCAGAAGGATTCTCTACGGCTAAGTTGTCGGATATAGTGACCACCTCTCCAATGGCGAGGGACCTTTTCAATCCCCCAAAATTTGAGACATTTGGGGTCTCTATTGTGGCATAGGCGAAAATGCCTGGACACACTGTGGGTTTTTACCCCCCTTTTGATGTTACTAATGTGTTCGCCAACCCTAACGTGTAAAGCCCTTGAGGTGCGGCCCACATACTGGAGTCCACAATCGCACTCCAGCATGTAGACCACTCCCACCGACGAACAGGTAATGAGACCTTCAATTTGGTATTTTTTATGCGTGCTATTTGAAACAAACTCTTTGCGCCTTTTAATATTCTTGCTGGCCTTCCTGCAAGTGGCACACTTACCACAAGCGTAAAAGCCAGACAGAAAACCAAACATCCTATTGATTCCTGTTTTAGGTGGATCAATAACTCCCGGAGCTAGTCGGTCACGTAAGGAGGGGGCCTTACGATATATAAACCGTGGACGCTCTGGAAGTACAGACCCCAAGGTACGATCACCTTTAAGGATAGGCCAATGTTTAGCTATAATTTGTTCGAGTTTTTTATACTGGATATTATAGTCCAGTATAATCCGGTAGCTAGTGGTCGCCTCTTCACTTACGGGGGGTTTTATCCTATCTGTCACGATAGAATTCCTGTCAGTGGAAAGTACTTTAGAGATTTCGGAGTCAACCATGGTCTGCGTGTAACCTTTTTCTTTAAACCTAGTTGCCAAGATTTGGGATTGTGTTAGGAAGTCATCATCGGAGGTGCAATTGCGACGTAAGCAGATGAATTGGCCACGTGGAATGTTACAGAGCCACGATTTATGGTGACAACTAGTCAGTGGAATGTACGCATTCCTGTCCGTCGCTTTAAAATGATTCCTCGTTTGGAAAACTCCCTCTCCTTTAAATATTTCTAGGTCTAGAAATGTAATCTGTTGTTTGTCTGTAGTCCATGTCAGCTCAATGTTTTTATTATTTTCATTCAACTTATCCATGAAAAAATGCAAGCTAGTTAGGTCACCTTCCCACACCATGATTACATCATCGATGTACCTTCTATAGCACAGTAATTCCGGTGGGGGATCATAAAAAATAGTATCTTCCTCCCAGTGGGCCATAAACAGATTAGCCACACTGGGAGCGAACCTAGCCCCCATGGCGACTCCTCGTGCCTGCAGGAAGTAATCACCATTGAACCAAAAATAATTACTCAGTAAACAAAATTCCAAACCTTCCAATAAAAAGGAAATATGGTCTTTTGAGAGCTCAGTGTTGGTTAAGGCCCACCTCACAGAATTCAAGGCCTGTTTGTGATCAATAATTGTATACAGAGACCCGACATCTGCAGTAATCAAGAAGCAAGACGGAGTACATGGAAGAGTGGACAGGATTTGCAAAATCTGTTTAGTATCACGCAAAAAAGCTTTGGTTCGGGTGACAAGTGGCTGGAGGAAGAAATCCAGGTACTGGCCTAGCCTTGAGGTGACGGAATCGATTCCATTCACGATCGGGCGACCAGGTGGATGCTCCGCATTTTTATGTAATTTAGGCAGAATGTATATAATGAGAGTCCGACAGTAAAATGGATCTAAGTAAGCCGCCTCCTTGGAATTCAAAATGCCCTTACTTTTACCTTTTTCTACTAGTGAATGTAAATTATTCTTAAAAGTTAGCATAGGGTCTCCCCTTAGATTTAAGTATGTGTTCCTGTCATTCAATAATTTTTCCTTTTCAGCCTGGTAGTAAGCTTTACTAAGCACCACTAATCCACCCCCCTTGTCCGCTGGCCGGATTAAAATATCCTTCCTTTGTTCGAGGGAGGATATACCTCTTTTAATGGCCTGAGAATCCCTGGCCCTCTTGATCTTAAGTTTATCCAGATCTTGACACACCATGTTTTTAAACACCTCCAAATGTTTATTGTCACCACAGAGAGGATTAAAAACGGATCGATTCCGAAGATTGGAATGTCTAGAGACGGTATCAACATGAGGGATAGTCCGTTGGACTGGATTGAAAAGAAAGTATTTCTTGATATTTAAATTGCGAATATATTTTTGTATGCTGATATATGCTTGAAACTTGTTTAGGTTACGAATCAGGGCAAACTTCAAACCACGATCTAACACTAATGTCTCATCGGTAGTTGGAGGGGTACCACTTAAATTGAAGATGCCAGTGCCTAGTGGGGTCTTGGCCTTTTGGAGTCGTCTTCCCCCCCTGCACCCTCTCTGTGTTTTCTTTTTAGGCTGCCTTGGTTGTTTCGCAGGTCTTGGGGACCTCTCCTTTGGTCCTGGGGACTTGCATAACCAGTCGGATCTCTTACCCACACAGGGGTCTGTGGAGGTCCCCTCCAGGGGGTCCTCTCTTGGCCTAAAAAATGATCTTGATTAAATTGCTGATCTTCCTGGAGGTTTTGTAAGGGGGCAAAATTGTTGGAGGTATAAACTGGCTCTCCCCTATAAGAGGAGTTACCTCTTCCTCGGGGCCTACCTCTTCCCCTAGTAGGCACTGTTTGCGACGTGTAATTATCTGAGTATTGGGGACGATAATCATAATTGTTTGCCTGTGGGACTGGGTGAGGATGTAAATTTCTCTTCCCACGGCCCCGTTTGTTAGTTCTGGGAGGTCCCTGGCTTCCTCCTCTAGATGTATCTCGTACAGTAGGTGCATTTTGGAATTGTTGAGATATAGGTATAGATGCTTCATGATTAGAATATCCCTGGGGGGGCATAGCTGCTCCTAATACTGGAACATTAACCACCGTCCCATCAGGGCCATTCACTGGTGTTAAATCCTGGGATTGCCATTTGAAAATAATTTTCCCTTCGAAATCCTTGACATCACGCAGAAATTTTTTTCTCTTTTTATCGCGTGTTTCCTTATCCCATTTCATGAGTTTTGTTTTGAGTTCTCCTGACAATTGAAAAAAATTCACTAGAGTCTTTAAAACTCTCAATGCGGTCAGTGATTTCTTTGATCTGCTTCTCCAGCAGCTTCTGTTTCCTTTGCTTGCATGAAAGCAGCAGACGGAGAAGATCAAAACTTTTGTCCACAAAGAAATTACACCATTCCACATTAGACTCATTGTCGGTTAACCCGTCATTAGGTGGTAAATCCCACCGCAGACGCCTGGGTACAATATTAGCAAACAAATATTGTTCAAAGGTCACTATATCCCACCAGGTCTTAATCTTTTTTTCAAACAGGTGACCCAGTTTTCTAAACGCAAAAACAAGGTCATCCTGTTGTGGGATAGCAGCCTCCCTGGAGAAGACCTCAGTAAGGATAATCTCTCTATTTTCAACATAGGTGAACACATCCATAGTCAGCAGCTAAGTGAACGTGAATTAAATGGTCATAAATAATAATAGAAAACAACTCAGCGCTAACACATGAACAATATAGAATAAATGCAAGCAAGCACAAAGGCAAATTCAACAAAAAACCTCAAAGAACATATAAGAAATGAAAGTACTGCGCAAATAAATTGTCCGTTCAATAATTGTAGGTAGGAGATGAGATCACCAGTGGATAGTCAAACGCCTAGGATGAAATCAGAGGTGACTGAAAATCCTTCACCATATAAGGATGGCCCCTCACCTGCAATCTTCGACCTGAAACAGGTCACACAGCATGTAAACAATAAATAAGGTAAGCTGGAACAGGCGATAATGACTTCTCATCAAGTGCTCCCACTCTCATCAGATGGCATAGATGAAATATGCAAATAAAGCATAGACAATATAGTGCTCTCCGTTTCTAAAATTTTATTGCTAAAATAGGAAAAAAGATAACGCACTCACATATCCGAGCACTCAGAACCGAGTGCCGGCTGGGTGGCGTGTGATCGTGAACAGGCTGACAGCCGCGGGTGACGTCATGCGCTCCTGGCCCCCGTACGCGTTACGTCCTGTGGGCGGGACTTCATCAGCGCGGGGCGGGATACGCAACGACGGCCCGCATTGTTGATAAGTGGTGTCTAGGTGACCGATGCTCCAATCACAGCACTGGTACAATTATCCAGAGGACGCAAAGAGTTTGTTTCAAATAGCACGCATAAAAAATACCAAATTGAAGGTCTCATTACCTGTTCGTCGGTGGGAGTGGTCTACATGCTGGAGTGCGATTGTGGACTCCAGTATGTGGGCCGCACCTCAAGGGCTTTACACGTTAGGGTTGGCGAACACATTAGTAACATCAAAAGGGGGGTAAAAACCCACAGTGTGTTCAGGCATTTTCGCCTATGCCACAATAGAGACCCCAAATGTCTCAAATTTTGGGGGATTGAAAAGGTCCCTCGCCATTGGAGAGGTGGTCACTATATCCGACAACTTAGCCGTAGAGAATCCTTCTGGATCTATGAGACCAAGGTCTTATCTCCGGCAGGTATGAACGTGGATTTTGATTTAAATTGCTTTATTTCAAATAGATGATTTTTTTTTATGTTTTATTCTATTATATTTATTATTTTTATTATATTTAGTTTGTGCATTATTTGTTTGTGTTTATATTTTTAATGGTTTATGTAAGTGTGATCGTATCCAGGGGACACCCGCGGTTTGATTGTCATATATTTTTTAGCTATTTTTTATCAATTGTGCTTCCTATCTGTGTATGCGATTTTTAGCGACTTTGAGCAATTAAATTGCTTAATCTTTCCCCTTAAGTGAGGGATGACTAACCATGCTCTGATCTCCTCTCTAGTGTGTGGGGGGTTTTTCTTCCCAGCGACATCCTTGGGCTGTAATCCCTTCAGAGCCATACAAGAATTCTATATCTGGGATGTGAAGATTTATTTTTCACTGCCCCTTTATCCTTTGAGAAGTTGAGCGGTTTAAACTTTTTATTATACCATTGAGTAGGTGTTGCCGGAGTGACGTGCGGGTTCGCGTCCTCTGGATAATTGTACCAGTGCTGTGATTGGAGCATCGGTCACCTAGACACCACTTATCAACAATGCGGGCCGTCGTTGCGTATCCCGCCCCACGCTGATGAAGTCCCGCCCACAGGACGTAACGCGTACGGGGGCCAGGAGCGCATGACGTCACCCGCGGCTGTCAGCCTGTTCACGATCACACGCCACCCAGCCGGCACTCAGTTCTGAGTGCTCGGATATGTGAGTGCGTTATCTTTTTTCCTATTTTAGCAATAAAATTTTAGAAACGGAGAGCACTATATTGTCTATGCTTTATTTGCATATTTCATCTATGCCATCTGATGAGAGTGGGAGCACTTGATGAGAAGTCATTATCGTCTGTTCCAGCTTACCTTATTTATTGTTTACATGCTGTGTGACCTGTTTCAGGTCGAAGATTGCAGGTGAGGGGCCATCCTTATATGGTGAAGGGTTTTTTTAGTCACCTCTGATTTCATCCTAGGCGTTTGACTATCCACTGGTGATCTCATCTCCTACCTACAATTATTGAACAGACAATTTATTTGCACAGTACTTTCATTTCTTACATAGAGAGGCCCAACATGCAGGGAGCGCCATCACGTATTCTAGGAGCATAAATTACACATCTAATTTGTTGACTACCTATTACACTTTTGAAGGCCCTGGAGAACCAGGACAATGGCACTGATACGTGGCAGTGATATGGCACTGATGACAGATGGCACTGATACGTGGCACTGATACTGATGTGGCACTGATGACAGATGGCACTAATACATGGAACTGATGACAGATGGCACTAATACATGGCACTGACAGATGGCACTAATACGTGGCACTGATGACATGTGACACTGATGACAGATGGCACTAATATGTGGCACTGATGACACGTGGTGATGATGACAAATGGCACTGATGACAGATGGCACTAATATGTGGCACTGATGACACGTGGCACTGATGAAAGATGGCACTAATACGTGGCACTGATGACAGATGGCACTAATACATGGCACTGATGACAGATGGCACTAATACGTGGCACTGATGACAGATGGCACTAATACATGGCACTGATGACAGATGGCACTGATACGTGGCACTCATGACACTGATGACAGATGGCACTTATACATGGCACTGGGGACAGATGGCACTGGGGACAGATGGCAGGGACATGACAGCCGGGACAGATGGCAGGACAGATGGCACTGGGGACAGATGGCAGGGGCAGATGGCTGGGGCAGATGGCTGGGGCAGACGGCTGGGGCAGATGGTAGGACAGATGGCAGGGCAGATGGCAGGGCAGATGGCAGGAGCAGATAACTGTGCTGACACTTTTTTTTTCGTTTTTTTTTTTTCTGTTTACTCACCGCCGCAGCGGTTTGCTCTCCCTCCTCACACGCTGTCTCTGTGTGAGGAGGGAGAGCCGGCGATGAGAGATGATCTCATATGTTTACATATGAGATCCTCTCTCATTGGCAGAGCGATCGCACTGTAAACGGCCACTGTCATTGGCCGTTTACAGCGATCTGTGACTGGCTGCGTCCGAGGGACACGGCCAGCACAAAACCTCCCCGACGCACGCCCGCGGGAGCGCGCAACGCGGAAGTAAAAGGGAGGACATCCAGGGACGCCCTCCCGGCAATTGGAGTCCGCGTTGTAGCCGTCTTTCGGCTATAGCGCGGACGCCTAGTGGTTAAAAAAATATATAATGTTTGGGTGTTCAAAGTCATTTTCTAGAAAAAAAGTATTTTTTTATGTAAACAAAAAGTGTCAGAAAGGGCTTTGTCTTCAAGTGGTTACATGGTAGGTGAGATTGAAAAAAGACATGTCAGTATTACATTGTATATCCCTGTATGTTGCGGTCGTTCAGGTGCTTATCTAATAGTTTCTTGAAACTATCGATGCCCCCCGCTGAGACCACCGCCTGTGGAAGGGAATTCCACATCCTTGCCGCTCTTACAGTAAAGAACCGTAGTTTAAGGTTAAACCTCTTTTCTTCTAACTTAAACCTCTTTTCTTCTAATAAATGGTCTTCTAAAGGTTAGAAGATTGGGTGATGTGTGGCATAAGCTTCTAATGTTGTGCATAAAACACCAGGACAGTTCAAACACCCACCAAATGACCCATTTTTGGAAAGTAGACACCCCAAGCTATTTGCTGATAGGCATGATGAGTCCATGGAATATTTTATATTTTGACACAAGTTTTGGGAAAATGTATTTATTTATTTATTTTTTACAAATGTTGTCACATGCCTGACGAAGGGGTCCTGCTTGACTCCGAAACGTTGCACTCTCCTTGTGTTGTGATCATGCAATAAATTACACGTTTGGATGCTATCTACGCCGTTCCATGGTGTGCTGGCAAATATCTTCATTGTAAATGATATATTGCTCACACATAACATGGGTATATGTGGAATTACACCCCAAAATACATTCTGCTGCTTCTCCTGAGTATGGGGATACCACATGTGTGGGACTTTTGGGGTCATGAAATGCCAAGATAGCACAAAATTCCCACAAATTACCCCATTTTGGAAAGTAGACACCCCAAGCCATGTGCGGAGAGGCATGTTGAGTCCATGTAATAACTTATATTTTGCCACAAGTTTTGGGAAAATTACAAACTTTTTTTTTTTTGCACAAATATGTCACTAAATGATATATTGCTTGAACATGCCATGGCTATATGTGGAATTACACCCCAAAATACATTCTGCTGCTTCTCCTGAGTATGGGGATACCACATATGTGGGACTTTTTGGGAGCGTAGCTGCGTACAGGACCCCGAAAACCAATCACCAGGATTTCCAAGGACGTAAAAATGGTGATTTTACTCCTCACTACCTATTACAGTTTCAGAGGCCCTGAAATGTCAATATAGCACAATCCCCCCCCCCCCCCCATTACCCAATTTTGGAAAGTAGACACCACAAGGTATTTGCTAAGAGGCATGATGAGTATTTTGCAGCTCTCATTTGTTTTGGAAAATGAAGAAAGAAAGGGATTTTTTTTTTTTTTCAAATTTTAAAACTTTGTGACAAAAAGCGAGATCAGCAAAATGCTCAACATGCCTCTCAGCAAATAGCTTGGGGTGTCTACTTTCCAAAATGGGGTAATTTGGGGGGGTTGTGCCATCTTGGCATTTCATGGCCTCCGAAACTGTGATAGGTAGTGAGGAGTGAAATCAAAAATTTATGCCCTTAGAAAGCCTGAAGGTGGTGATTGGTTTTCCGGGTCCTGTACGCGGCTAGGCTCCCAAAAAGTCTCACACATGTGGTATCCCTGTACTCAGAAGAAGCAGCAGAATGTATTTTGGGGTGTAATTTCACATCTCCCCATGGCATGTTTGAGCAATATAGTATTTAGTGACAACTTTGTGTAATTTTTTTTTTTCTGTCATTTTTCAATTACTTGTGACAAAAAAATAAAATATTAAATGTGCTTAACATGCCTCTCAGTAAACTCCTTGGGGTATCTACTTTCCAACATGGGGCCATTGGGGGGAGGGGGGGTTGTACTATCTTGGCATATCACCGCCTCCGAAACTGTGATAGTGAGGAGTGAAATAACCATTTTACGCTCTTAAAAAGCCTGAAGGTGGTGATTGGTTTTTGGGGTCCTGTGCATGGCTGGGCTCCCAAAAAGTCTCACACATGTGGTATCCCCATACTTAGGAGAAGCATCAGAATGTATTTTGGGGTGTAATTTCACATATACCCATGGCATGTATGAGCAATATATAATTTCAGTGACAACTTTGTTTTTTTTTTTAATTTTTCAATCAAAAGAAAAAAATTCAATGTGCTCAACATACCTCTCAGCAAATTCCTTGGGGTGTCTAATTTCCAAAATGGGGTAATTTGAGGGGGTTTTGTACTGCCCTGCCATTATAGCACCTCAAGAAATGAGATAGGCAGTCATAAACTAAAAGCTGCGTAAATTCCAGAAAATGTACACTAGTTTGTAGACGCTATAACTTTTGTGCAAACTAATAATTTATGCTTATTGAATTTTTTTTTACATGAGACATGTGGCTAAATGCATTTTGGCCTAAATGTATGACTAAAATGTATTTTGTTGTATTTTCTATAACAATAAGTAGAAAATATATATTTTTTTCAAAATTTTCTGTCTTTTTTTTGTTTTTATTGCAAAAAATAAAAATCGCAGAGGTGATCAATAACCACCAAAAGAAAGCACTTTGTGGGAAAAAAGGACGCAAATTTTGTTTGGGTGCAGCATTGCATGACCACGCAATTACCAGTTAAAGCAGCGCAGTGCTAAATTGTAAAAAGTGCTCTGGTCAGGAAGGGGGGAAAATCTTCTGGGGCTAAAGTGGTTAAGGGAAACCCCCAAACATAGAGCAAGGACATACCATGGAGCCCCCCTCAAAATCCAAATCAGACCCTTACCCAAGCATGCAGCCTGGCTGGCCAAGAAAGGTGGGGATGGTGAGTGCGCCCTACCTCCCCACTAAACCATACCAGCCACATGCCCTTAACATGGGACAAGTTAAAAAAAACCTGACACACTGGCACATCTGATCCCTCCACTTCCTAGTTGCGATTAACAACTTCTGGTCCCTGAAATGGAATGTAAATAAAGGGGAGGGGGTTCTCCTGGGTGATGGCACTGTGGTCACATTATAATGTATGTACATAATCTATTTTTTCAAATTAATTTGCTATCACTACACAGTTCTCTTAAGCAAATCTTTTTTTGTGACTCCAGCCTGGTCTGCAGGCAGAGAGACCTGATTTGTAGCCTAATGACCAACAGAAGGAGCTTGTATGGCAGGCTTACAACACTGCTAGCGCTTACAACACTGCTAGCATAAAAGAGAAAGTCAGGAGTTTAAAAAAAACAAACACTCATACTCACCTAGGTGGATGCAGCAACCATGCTGCATCTATCCCCTGCTGGTTCTAAGACTGAGAAATGAGCGATCAAACACCTTTGATCACTTAGTTTTCGGTCTTCAGTCTGCAAAGATCAGAGATCCGGTGACTGTCAGTCACTGGCTCTCTGCTCTGCCCCTCCCACGCTTACTAGAGGGCTGTGGAGGGGGAGGGATCAGCTGGCTTAGCCTCTCAGTGACTGGCTGAGCCATCTTCTGGTCCAGGCATCTGGGTGGATCTCAACTGTAAAGTCAGGAACTTTTCTGATCCTGGACCGGCTGAATGGCATCAGCTGACCACAGGCTTTAGCCCAATGTTGGCTGAAATTGTTGTATATAGGGAGGCATGATGCCAAATAAAGAGAAACACTAATTTTGGTTTTAAATACACTTTAACCATTAGGAAGCTGAAAAGTAACAACTGGGAGGGAAGAGCACGAGAAGCTGAGCTGGTTGAGATAGGTACTTCTGCTGGGAAATATGAATGCTATGAGGATGAATTGGTCTACAGTACCTGTACCTACAAAGGTCATGGAGGGCTAAGATTATGTAAATATTTGAATGTCCAAAGCCTGGTCACAAATTCACTTTGTGAAAAAACTTTTCAAACAAATAAAAATTTGGATTGGTGGCTGAGGAAAATAATTTTTCCTGTCTGTGCTTCTGTCTCCCTTTAGGAGCTTGGGTGGCAGGTATACTCCATCTTGGAATATTCTCCAGGTCATCTGGGACTGTTTGTCTGAATTTGGAATGAGCTTCAGGTTAAACACGAGATGGATAACTGATATGAGATATTAGGAAGAATTCTAGTTACAAGACTGCAGACATGTGAGAAGAGGAAGCTGAAGTAAACACTTAAAGGAGGCCCTGGGTAATTGCCCAGTTTACCACCCCAGGACCCCAGGGATGGGTCCTAGGCAGGATATATGTGTCTCTGCTATTTGGGTTGTGGTCCTTTTAAGGGGGGCAATAAGTAACATTTTTGGAGATCTCAGGGATTCTCACCCATGCAGGGTGGGGGGTTTTGGTTGGAAAGGGGTAAACTGACTTACAGTTTGCCCAAGTTTGGTAAGTCCTTATATGCTATCAGGAGTTCAGAGGCTCAGAGAGACTTAGGGGTGGGAAAGAGCCTCCAACCCTGATTACAGGGACTCTGCTCCTAAAAGGGTTAACCCGCCTAAGGCCTGAAAAAGAACATAAGGGCTCAGCAGGTGTCTGTGAGGTGGAGTGAAGGTGGACACAACTGTGTGAGGACTGTGGATGGCCTTGGAACTGAGACACTGTTGTGGAACTTGCGTGACATTTCTGGGCCTCAGATCAGATGGGAACTTTTAAACCCGGTGGTGGGACAAGCATATGATGGTGGCAAGCCAAAAGCTTTATTTTGTGCATCAGAAGTTAATGGACTAACTTGTTTGTTTTTTCCCCTGCTGAGTATAAGCTGTTTTCTGTTTGCCTGTTTTTAAAAAGAAAAGGACGGATTTTTTTTTCATTAAGGTTTTATTGAAAATGATCAAGCATAAAAAGGACTGTTTTGCTTTTTTACCAAAACGGCTGGCTGGTAATCCCGGGCTCCCCATATTACAGGTGTAACTAATTTGTTAGAATTTAACTATATTTTAGAAGGTTGCTTTTAGGCCAAATATGGTGTTAAATATGTCCATTAGCTGTATACTAATGATACTTATAAAGTATTACCACAAATCAAAAGTGAATTTTACATAACAAATTACTGGGTCTTCAGATGTCTACATCTTTATCAGAAAATTAAAGGGATAAATGGATGGGAGACCTATATTTTGAGATTTTTCCTCTGGTTTAGCACTACCTTACTTACTTTTTCTCACTTTCAGTATTATAGAACATCACCGTGACAACTAACTAACGTAGGCCAGTCATTTTGCCCTTTTTTTTTGTTATACTTTGACCAAAAAAGTTAGTTGTCTATAATATGTCTTTGTATACTGCATGCAGCAAATGAAGCCCATATTTTGTCCTGTCCTATGCACTTATCCACAGCTTCCCTGTCAGAAGGGGGGTCTGTGCTGATAATCAGCGCATTGATTATCAGCCTAGCCCCCATCAGCTGCCAATCAGTGCCCAACACCTGCCAGCAGTGCCCCATCAATGAAGTCTGTCAGTGCCCACCACAGTGCCAATCAGTGCCCACAACAGTGGCAATCAGAGCCCACCGCAGTGCCAATCAGTGCCTATCACAGTCCTAATCAATGCCCAGCAGTAACACCTGTCAGTACCTCATCATCAGTTCTGCCCATCAGTGCCATCAATTCTACATAGCAGTGCCTCCTTATCAGTGCCACCTTATCAGTGCCCATCAGTGCCACCTCATCAGTGCCCATCAGTGAAGGAGAAAACAAACTTTTATGACAGAAACTAAGAATAATATTATTTTTTCAAACATTTCTGTCTTTTTTAGTTTGTTTAGCAAAAAATAAAAACCACAGAGGTGATCAAATACCACCAAAAGAAAGCTCTATTTGTGGGAAGAAAATGATAAAAAATTTGTTTGGGTGCAGTGTTGCATGATCGCGCAATTGTCATTCAAAGTGCGACAGCGCTGAAAGCTGAAAATAGTCCTGGGTAGGAAGGGATGAGAGTGTCTGGTATTGAAGTGGTTAAAGACTCTTGACATTAGTCCAATCCTAATAGAACAACATCTAAAATAGACAAATGTTTAAAAGCTTTGGTCCCTAGAATTCATTGCAAACCCCATGTGGAACTTTTTAAAGAATAATGGGTGTTTAAGAAATGTGTATCTTCTTCCCTGGATTTGCATAGCAACAGTCCCTAATTGAAAGAAAATTATCTTTTTTTTCCCCTTTTATTTTCAACTGGTGATCCAAACAATTAGTCTCTTATTTTTCAACTTCCTTTAACAGGACAAACAGTCTAACAAAAGTGGCAGTTAGAGGGTTGGGACAAACCATTTATCATTGACAGGGGTGCTCACAATGGTCAGCTTTTATTCATTTATGTAAAACTTTTATCCTAAAATGGAAAAAAAAACACTGTTGCTGTAACTGTTTATAAAGTGTTAGCTGGAGTTCAGCTTTAAAATATCTCAAGCCAACCTAAATGTGATACTGCATCTAACATTACCCCCTCTACATATTCACAATGCTGCTGTCCAAAGGTTTCTCTGTTAATCCTCCATCCAGAATGGAGCCACTCTAATGCCCCGTACACACAGTCGGAATTTCCAACGGAAAATGTGTGATAGGACCTTGTTGTCAGAAATTCCGACCGTGTGTAGGCTCCATCACACATTTTCCATCGGATTTTCCTACACACAAAGTTTGAGAGCAGGCTATAAAATTTTCCGACCACAAAATCCGTTGTCGGAATTTCCGATCGTGTGTACACAAA
The DNA here is from genome assembly GCA_037952925.1 of Lithobates clamitans. Classification (NCBI taxonomy): domain Eukaryota; kingdom Metazoa; phylum Chordata; class Amphibia; order Anura; family Ranidae; genus Lithobates; species Lithobates clamitans. Next base: position 8,223,923 of record JBBGZY010000637.1, read on the forward strand.
TCCGATGCACAAAGTGCCACGCATGCTCAGAATAAATAAAGAGATGAAAGCTATTGGCTACTGCCCCGTTTATAGTCCCGACGTACGTGTTTTACGTCACCGCGTTCAGAACGATCGGATTTTCCGACAACTTTGTGTGACCGTGTGTATGCAAGACAAGTTTGAGCCAACATCCGTCGGAAAAAATCCTAGGATTTTGTTGTCGGAATGTCCGATCAATGTCCGACCGTGTGTACGGGGCATTAAACATGAGGTGTGATACTAGCTAGTTCGCCAGGTAAAAATAAAGAAAAAAGCGTAAAAAAGAAATCTAATACGGCTACCAAATCTAAAAATTGGTAAGCTGCAATATATTACATTTGTGTTTGGGAGTTTAATACTGCTTTAAAAGTACTTGTTGTTTTTTCAAGTGGTGTGAGAACCTAATCTGCTAATTATCAGTCCTGTTAATGTTGATGCATTAGTTGTAATGTTAATGCATTAGAAGAGTTCCATTAAAAGCTGTATCCAGTTACTCCAGCGGCATGATCAACAAAGACCCTTAGGCAGCAAGAGCCTATGACAGCAGAGTTTTGGGGTGTGTTATCAGAGGTGAGGACCAACCACATAATTGTGGTCAAATCAATAAAGGTTGATGCTTCTTCTCACCCTGTGGTCTGCCATGTTGGTACAGTAGTTTGAAGAGACTGGACTCCTGGGGAAGGTAGTGATTGACCTCCCAGAGTGAGCCTGGAAACTGAAGGGGAATGCTGGTCAATTATGCACAAGTATTTTGTGTCTTCCAGAGGGGTTGAAGCTCTGGCAGCCACATTCAAAACACCCAGAGTGCTGCGTGTGAGCTTCGGCATAGTGAGTTGTGTGGCTCTGGAGGCTTCAACGTCTTATTAAGTGGTTCATTTCGGAAGTTAAAAAAATGTCCCTCATGTAGTGTAGTCATCCACTGCTTACACACCTGCTCCAATTCTTTTCGTCAATATCCTGCTGAAACTCATATACAGATGAGGGCTTCTGACTTTTCTTTCACTTGGACCACCAATCTGCACACTTGCTCCAGGTCAGTAGTTTAGAATGTTTTAAAACCCAGTAGTTCAACAGCAGTATAACAAGCAAGGGAACTATCATCACCAGAAAGAGGTCAGCAATGGCAGCCAAATGATTTCTCTCGTGATAGGTTTACTTTATTTGCTTTGCTGAAAAAAGTTTGTTGTCAGGGCTCAGTAGCTCAGCTCTGTATGGCTCTCTCGTGACAGGTTTACTTTAAAATCCTGTATGCTCCTCCTCATTGCTCTCCATTACTGCCATTAATGTATGAATTAGTGTGAATTATAGCTTAATATTATGTGGATTACATTGCCCCAGAGAGGACTTGCAATATTCTTTTGAAGCAGTACAAATTCCTGCACACTGTTATAAACTGTTATATATAAATGCCTTCAAGATTTATTGAGTCCCATTTCAAGGAAGTTGACATGTTATAAAGAATTTCATTACATTCTACCTATACTCTAGATTTAATTCACAAATAAAAGTTAACATGTTTGGCTAGTATAGACTTTACAGCTGTTGACATTGACAAGGGTACCACTAAAACGTATGTAGCACCCTCCTAGTATAGGTGCTAGGATGTAAATAGTTAGGTTAGTGTACTTTGCTCCTCCGCCTAATGTGGGAGCTAGAGGCAAATTTATCTTTTAGCATTCTGCCTAACAGATTGCTGCAATTTACTAGATAAGACTGCTCATGATGTTCTGGTGCTGTTGAGTTTGCCTAGGCTCCTCCTGCCTTCTCTAAACTACTAGAGCTTTCCAGAACATAGGTGGGAGCTAGGCAAATGGGCAGCATGAATATGTACAGTGCCTTGCAAAAGTATTCATCCCCTTGGCATTTTTCGTGTTTTGTTGCCTCACAACCTGGAATTAACATGGATTGTTTGAGGATTTGCATGATTTAATTTACAGAACATGCCCCCAACTTTAAAGATGTTTTTTTTTTATTATTGTAAAGCAAACAACAAATAGGACAAAATAACAGAAAAAGTCAATGTGCATAACTATTCACCCCCCTAAATTCAATACTTTGTAGAGCCACCTTTTGCAGATATCACAGCTCCAAGTCGCTTTGAATAAGTCTCTATGAGCTTGCCACATCTTACCACTGGGATTTTTGCCCATTCCTCCTTGCAAAACTGCTCCAGCTCCTTCAAGTTGGATGGTTTGCGCTTGTGAACAGCAATCTTTAAGTCTGACCACAGATTTTCTATTGGATTGAGGTCTGGGCTTTGACTAGGCCATTCCGACACAATTTACATGTTTCGCCTTAAACTGCTCAAGTGTTGCTTTAGCAGTGTGTTTAGGGTCATTGTCCTGCTGGAAGGTGAACCTCCGTCCTAGCCTCAAATCACACACAGAGTGGTACAGGTTTTGCTCAAGAATATCCCTGTATTTAGCACCATCCATCTTTCCCCCAACTCTGACCAGTTTCCCAGTCCCGACTGCTGAAAAACACCCCCACAGCATGTTACTGCCACCACCATGTTTCACTGTGGGATGGTGTTCTTTGGGTGATGTGTTGTGTTGGGTTTGCGCCAGACATAGCGTTTTCTTTGATGGCCAAAAAGTTAAATTTTAGTCTCATCAGACCAGAGCACCTTCCTCCATACATTTTGGGAGTCTCCCACATGCCTTTTCGCAAACCCAAAATGTGCCATTTTGTTTTTTGATGAAAGTAATGGCTTTCTTCTATAAAGGAGAGATCTGGGGAATTGGCGCTGCCCTATTAACAGTGTATATTACTTAAAAGTCAAAATAATAAAAGTAAATAAGTGACAAAAAGTGCGTGTGAGGGGAAAGGACTTGATGTATGTCCCTTAGGTGAATGTACCCCTACGCATGTGCAAAAATACAAAAATAAATAGAGTGAAGAAAGTTTGAGTGTTTGGTGAGAAAATATATAGTATATGATCCTTTAAAGGTGAACGTGCAATTCCTCTGTGTTGTTTATGTGAATGATACCTCTCATATGTTCCAACAGGTGGGTTGGGTTTACATTTCCCCAACCTACATTATAAATCTTTGCATTTGCAGCAAACCACTATAAAAATTCTAAAATAGTGTGTAGCCTCCTTTTTTTGAAGTTATTGGGGTCCGTGAAAAAGCACACTATTTGGGGGCTACCAACATCCGTGTAAGATTACCACATATCAACAATTTATATAGTGACTGAAGTGCACTGTGTGTAAAAAAGAAGAAAAGTGCTAAGACTCTATATTGCAGTATATTAGACTTCCTCAAAATTCATACATAAAAATAGGAATCCAAACATCAGTTAAATTATAAACAGCATATATGAATGCAGCATCTATAAAAAAGTCCCTGTGATGGACCCAGGCAAAAGTAAAATGTCTTATTTGCAGAGACAGGAATATTAAGAACCCCAGGATCGGTCGGCATGCAGTTAGAAATGCCCAAGGGGTAATAAGAGGTGACTTCCGTGTATTTAGAAGCTGGTGACTCCAAGTTCTCCCCCCCGTGCTCCCCCACTCACCAGAATCTGTCACCCCCAAGGGGGTACTAAGCAGAGGAGTGGGTGTCTTTGGGTAGCTGCCTCTTATAGATGTCCCTCTTAGGCTTCACTGCTCCATGGGGTTCCTCCGTTGATCCGGTTATAAGGGTCCCCTTATAATGATCCAGGCCCGGTTACCTCCACTGTTCTCCACCTCCGTACTGCTAGATCCTCCTCACACAAAGAAATAGACAGGGGGCTTGCGTAGTGAAGTATGTCCAGTTTATTTGACAAATTAAAAGTTCATAAAAGCATTACAAACACGGCTGTAAGCTAAGGATGGGATCGGGAAGCAAATCCGAGCATGCGTCCCACCTTGCGTTCCAGCCGGCTCTTCCGGGTATGACGTGTGAGCGTGACTCCGCCTAGGTGAAACACACCCAAAAACTCCGGTGCCAAAAAAAGTGTACACACATAAAGAGGTGACACAAAACGTGCAACGGGTGTTACACTAGTCCTCCATAGGAAGGACCTTACCCTGATCCCCTGGGGCGTTAGGCTCCAGACGGTGACTGAGGTACTTCACTGGGTCCATCTGGCTAAAAACCAGACGGACCCTCTTTCTCTGGAGGGTCTGCCGAAACAGACCCACCCAAGGACTCGGTGGGGCTCCCCCGAAGGGAGACCCCATGAAAAAGGGCGAACCAAGCCAAAAGGCCATGTCCACCCCCTCCCAAGACTCTCAGAGTAGGCCCGAGGACCCACATCGTACTCATCACACTGTGACAAACGTGAACAACAAACAAAAAATACAAAAAAGTGAAAACACGGGTTCAAATAAATAGAAAGTGAGGGAGAAGGAAGTGGGAGAAATGAATAGTGACCATTGTGTAATTCAATGGCTGGCCCTTCGGCCAGGAATAAAAAAATTCCTCTGGTCCTATCCAAAAGGCCTCAGGTGGGCGACCCGAGGACCTAAAACTGGAACTGAAGAGTGGCCCTGATCCTCCTAAGCTGACTGAGGGGGAAGTTCGCTGAGGGTCCATCTGGTATCACTGAGAGAGGATGCCAGCTGTTCTACAAAGGCCTGTAAATACAGGCAACTGTGTGGATCTAAGTGACTAGTGCTTTTTAATTCCCCTCTGCTGTTCTCTAATCAGTTAAAGGTCCCAGCTAAAGAGATCACTGGCTAGTGATCTGAAGAGCACTGTCTACCTGCAACTTACTGCAAGGGACCAAGGGACTTTGCTCAAGCTTCTTTACTTTTACACTGCCATTTCTAGGAGAAGTCTGCGATCTGCTCCCAGCAAGGAACTTCACCTAAGGCTCCATCTTAGATCAATTAGAGTCCTTAGCTTGTGAATAGTATTGTTTCAGAGTATTCTACTGCAATTTCCTAACCCTATCCAAGTTCCTCTAAAATAAAACCACAAAACAAACACCCCTGGACTGGTCTTTGACTCCAACGTGTGTGTGCACCTGGATGTGGAAATACCTTGTGCCTGGCTGTCAGTATAGAATTGGGGAAAACCTGGGCAATACTCTAGCAGCTCCTACGGGGGTAGTGCTATACTTAAATCCAGGCAAACAAGTTATAGTTATGTATTTATTAAAATATTACCTTTTTTATATTGCAGCTGGTGAAATTACCCCGTTTCCCCGAAAATAAGACCTAGCGTGATTGTCGGTGATGGCTGCAATATAAGCCGTACCCTGTTTCCCCGAAAATAAGCCATACCCTGAAAATAAGACCTACAAGGACTTTAACTAGGGCTTATTTGGGGGGTAGGGCTTATATTGCAGCCATCACCAACAATCACGCTAGGTCTTATTTTGGGGGAAACAGGGTACCTAAAAAAACTTATTTACATTAGACCTTTTGCACACAATTATTTTTTTTGAATGTATTAAAAAATATTATTTAATATGCCCCCATTTTCCGTGCATATACTGCCCCCTTAACCCTACACCTCCTATTCTTGCACAAATTGCCCCCTTATTTGCCCTGCACATACTTCCCCCCTTTAACCTTGCTCCCCTCCTCCTGTAAAAAACTGCCCCCCTTTAACCCTACACCCCCCTTTCTGCACACACTACCCCCTTCCTGTACACACTTCCTCCTTTAACCCTACACACCACTTCCTGCACACAATGCCCCCCTATTCCCTTGCACATCCTGGCCCTTTTAATCCTACATCCCCCTTCCTGCACACACTGCCCCCCTTTAACCTTACACTCCCCTTCCTGGACACACTGCCCTCTTTCATGCTATACCCCTCTTCCTGCACACACGACACCCTTTCCTGTATACACTGCTCCCCTTTCCCCCCTACACTCCCCTTCCTACACAGACTGCCCCCTTCCTACACACACTGCCTCCCTTCCTGCACACACTGCCCTCCTTTAACTTTCACACCCCCCCCCCCTTCCTGTACACACTGAGGCGAGATCCTGAGAAAATATGCATGTGGAGTGAATTGCTGGAGCTTACTTACTGTGTGGCGGGGGGGTATGAAGTGAACAAAGAGCTGTGGGAGGCTGAGGGCGGCGGACCTGGTGAATGGCAACAGCAAATTCATGAAGCAGGTGACCCCTGATGATTGAAGAGGCGTAGCTCAGAAAGTGATACACGGGGGTGGATGATTATTTTGTCATAATTTAACAGTTATGATGGGGGAGTGGCTAGAGGGTATGGTAGCCATGAGTTCTGTAATTGGCATCAGACGCTGGAGCCTGCGCTCTTGAACCCTGCACTGGGATTTGCGGTGGGTCAGCAGAAAACCAAGATTATGCTGGTGCTGGCGGAGAGTACGGAAACCAGCAGCCATGGCTGCACCCTAGGCAGCTGCCTAGTTCGCCTAGTGGTAGCACCGGCCCAGCTTCTGTCAAACAAAGACCTGTATACATGGGCCTTCAGCACTAGAAGATAATTAGGCTCTGATGCAGTGCACTGTGCTCTTAGCCAAATATTGGGATCTTGCTAACAAGAGGAAAAATCAGTATGAATAAAGTAAACATACTGGGGGTTGGTGCCTGACCAAGCTGTGCTTCTAAAGTGCAGTGGAAAAAGGGAAGGTCATTGCAAGAAAGCAAGAGTGAGTAGATAACAAAATTGAACAGAATTACAAATCTTTTAGCAGGTAAGAAAGTTTACACCTAAGCTGCTTGCTCTCATTTTTGGGTTTCCATTGCATAGTTATGTTGTACAGACAAGTTCCCCTTCTTGCCTATTTCAGGTTCCATATGTTTATTAAAAAAAAAAAAAAAAAAAAACTTTGGTTAAGAAATGTGGAGGGGAAAGATTAAGGAGGTTCTTCTGCAAATGTCCTCCTTACCTACCATGCCTCAATAACAGCTCTACTATGGAAGACCTTCTGGTAACAGCACCTCTCTCCACTCTCTACTTTGATTATAGCTGAGAGAAGGGCAGTCAGAGCACAGTGAACCCAATCAAAGCTGGGATTGTTGTGATTCCTGCTCCTACGTCCCTTCTAAGAAAGATACAGTACATTTTATAGAGATACCAAATCCAACATATGATCTTTTTAATTATTTCAACTAATTGAATAATTTCAACTAAATAGTCAATAACAGCACAAAACAGTAGTTTTCATTCACCTAATAACTGTGGAAGAAAGGTATAATTCTTTTAAATAGAAACAAGGTGTGTTTCAGCTCTATAAGATTAAAAAATGAATGCAGAAAGAAAATATCCAAGTGTTCTGATTGACGTGAGCTAAAGATACTCACACTATATTTAAAATAAAACAGCAAACGAGCAGCTACAGATGTTCCTAATTAGCTATGCAATCAGGTCTATGAAACGTGGCTACGAAATGACATCTCAATACAAGCACTGTGAGACTGGGAAATCAGTATCCCACTGTGATGAGCTTTACAAGGAATATGAAAATAGGCCATCACACCCACCTCTCACATACAGGAACTCACTACATAAATCATAGCAAGTATACTTTACGTTTTTTTTCCCAAAAAAGTAAAGCTGGAACCGGTGTAGTCCTCTGGGAACCAGAGACTAATAATTGCATTGTTGCTAAGGTAGGACCACAATATGACTTATTGAGAACATTTAAATTAGAAGGCCGAAAGCTACCTCCTTTTTAAATCTCACCCTATATTTATGCAAGTAATGAACCTAATGCTTGTATTCGCGTTTATAGTTATTATTATCATTTTATTGGAAGAAGCACAGTGAGCAAAGGTGGAAACGTATGTGATTTTGTGATTTGCTCTCAAACATTCCCAACAGGGATCCCGTCATTACCTTTAGTATCCCTAAATTGTAATATTATATACAGTATCTCACAAAAGTGAGTACACCCCTCACATTTTTGTAAATATTTTATTCTATCTTTACATGTGACAACACTGAAGAAATTACACATTGCTACAATGTAAAGTAGTGAGTGTATAGCTTGTATAACAGTGTAAATTTGCTGTCCCCTCAAAATAACTGAACACACAGCCATTAATGTCTAAACCGCTGGCAACAAAAGTGAGTACACCCCTAAGTGAAAATGTCCAAATTGGGCCCAAAGTGTCAATATTTTGTGTGGCCACCATTATTTTCAAGCACTGCCTTAACCATATTGGGCACGGAGTTCACCAGAGCTTCACAGGTTGCTACTGGAGTCCTCTTCCACTCCTCCATGATGACATCACAGAGCTGGTGGATGTTAGAGACCTTGCGCTCCTCCACCTTCTGTTTGAGGATGCCCCACAGATGCTCAATAGGGTTTAGGTCTGGAGACATGCTTGGTCAGTCCTGAGTTACCCTCAGCTTCTTTAGCAAGGCAGTGTTCGTCTTGGAGGTGTGTTTGGGGTCGTTATCATGTTGGAATACTGCCCAGTCTCCGAAGGGAGGGGATCATGCTCTGCTTCTGTATATTGCAGTACATGTTGGCATTCATGGTTCCCTCAATGAACTGTAGCTCCCCAGTGTCAGCAGCACTCATGCAGCCCCAGACCATGACACTCCCACCACCATGCTCGACTGTAGGCAAGACATACTTGTCTTTGTACTCCTCACCTGGTTGCCACCACACATGCATGACACCATCTGAACCAAATCTATGTCTTTAGTCTACTTGTCTTCAGCAAACAGTTTGCAGGCTTTCTTGTACATCATCTTAAGAAGAGGCTTCCTTCTGGGACGACAGCCATGAAGACCAATTTGATTTAGTGTATGGCATATGGTCTGAGCACTGTCAGGCTGACCCCTCACCCCTTCAACCTCTGCAGCAATGCTGGCAGCGCTCATACATCTATTTCCCAAAGACAACCTCTCTATATGACGCTGAGCATGTGTACTCAACTTCTTTGGTCGAACAATCACAAGGCCTGTTCTGAGTGGAACCTGTCCTGTTAAATCGCTGTATGGTCTTGGCCACCATGCTGCAGTTCAGTTTCAGGGCCTTGGTAATCTTCTTATAGCCTAGGCCATCTTTATGTAAAGCAACAATTCTTTTTTTCAGATCCTGAGAGAGTTCTTTGCCATGAGGTGCCATGTTGAACTTTCAGTGAGCAGTATGATAGAGTGAGAGCGATAACACCAAATTTAACACACCTACTCCCCATTCACACCTGAGACCTTTTAACACTAACAAGTCACATGACACTGGGGAGGGAAAATGGCTAATTGGGCCCAATTCGGACATTTTTACTTAGGGGTGTACTCACTTCACTTTTGTTGACAGCGGTTTAGACATTAATGGCTGTGTGTTGAGTTGATTTGAGGGGACAGCAAATTTACACTGTTATACATGCTGTACACTCACTACTTTACATTGTAGCAAAGTGTAATTTCTTAATTGTTGTCACGTGAAAAGATAGAATAAAATATTTACAAAAATGTGAGGGGTGTACACTCTTTTGTGAGATACTGTGTGTGTGTATATATATATATTTTTACCAATATATTACCAAAAGTATTGGGACACCTGCCTTTACACGCACATTAACTTTAATGGTATCTCAGTCTTAGTCTGTAGGGTTCAATATTGAGTTGGCCCAACCTTTGCAGCTATACCAGCTTCAACACTTCGGGGAAGGCTGTCGACAAGGTTTAGGAGTATGTCTATGGGAATGTTTGACCATTCATCCAGATGTGTAATTGTGAAGTCAGGCACTGATGTGGGCGACAAAGGCTTGGCTCACAGTCTCTGCTCTAATTCATCCTATAGGTGTTCTGTCGGATTGAGGTCAGGACTCTGTGCAGGCCAGTCAATTACCTCCACCCCAAACTTGCTCATCCATGTCTTTATGGATCTTGCTTTGTGCACTGGTCTAAATCATTTGGTGGAGGGGGGATTATGGTGTGGGGTTGTTTTTCAGGATTTGGGCTTGGTCCTTTAGTTCCGGAAAAGGGAACTACTAAAGCGTCAGCATAACAAGACATTTTGGACAATTTCATGCTCCCAACTTTGTGGGAACAGTTTGGGAATGGCCCCTTCCTGTTCTAGCATGAAAACACCTTTGTGATGAATTAGAGCAGAGACTGTGAGTAGGCCTTCTTGTTCACATCAGTGCCTGACCTCACAAATGCACTTTTGGAAGAATGGTAAAACATTCCCATAGACACACTCCTAAACCTTGTGGACAGCTTCCCAGAAGAGTTGAAGCTGTTATAGCTGAAATGGGTGGGCCAACTCAATATTGATTCCTGTGGACTAAGACTGGAATGCCATTAACGTTCATGTGTGTGTAAATGCAGGCATCCCAATACTTTTGGTACCATAGTGTATATACTCCTAAGGTATAATGAAACTTATAGCGCCTGAAAACATAAAAAATGCCCAGCTGATGATCATTGTAAGAAAAAGCTTAGCATTTCTCACTTTAATGCCCCATACACACGGTTGGATTTTCCAATGGAAAATGTCCGATTGGAGCGTTTTGTCGGAAATTCCGACCGTGTGTGGGCTCCATTGGACATTTTCCATCGGATTTTGCGACACACAAAGTTTGAGAGCAGGATATAAAATTTTCCGACAACAAAATCCGTTGTCGGAAATTCCGATCGTGTGTACAGAAATCCGACAGACAAAGTGCCACGCATGCTCAGAATAAATAAAGAGATGAAAGCTATTGGCCACTGTCCCGTTTATAGTCCCGACGTACGTGTTTTGTTTCACTGCGTTTAGAACAATCGGATTTTCCGACAAATTTGTGTGACCGTGTGTATGCAAGACAAGTTTGAGCCAACATCCGTCGGAAAAAATCCTAGGATTTTGTTGTCGGAATGTCCGAACAAAGTCCGACCGTGTGTACGGGGCATAACAGTGTTTTCTGGATTTTCCAGATGTGGTAAATGCCCTTGGGCTCTGGTGCAGAGCTATGAAAAAAGGCTTATGCCGCGTACACACGAGCGGACTTTACGGCAGACTTTGCCTGGCAGACTTTTCGACGGACTTTATGACGGACTTTCCGAATGAACGGACTTGCCTACACACAATCCACCAAGGTCCGTCGAATTCGTACGTGATGACGTATGACCTGACTAAAACAAGGAAGTTCATAGCCAGTAGCCAATAGTTGCCCTAGCGAGGCTTTTTGTCCGCCGAACTAGCATACAGACAAGCGGACTTTTCGACCGGACTCGAGTTCGACGGATAGATTTAAAACATGTTTCAAATCTAAGTCCGTCCAACTTTTGAGAAAACAAAGTCCGCTGGAGCCCACACACGATCGAATTGTCCGACAAAATCCCGTCCGCCGGGCAAAGTCTGCCGTAAAGTCCGCTCGTTTGTACGCGGCATTAGCCTATTCCTTCAACAAAGCTGGCAACCTAGAACTCTGACTTGAAGTGAAGATGTGCTTTGCCCCTGTAAAGTAAAGCAATAGGTTTACTTAATTGCTGTTCACTGCTTCTTGTACTTACCTTCTGTTCACTCCCCTACCATTTTATGAAATACCAGTACTTCTAAGTATCAGGGGAGCATGTGACTCTTTTCCCTCCTTCCACGCTGCAGTACTTGGTGCCTAAACAGTCAATTATCAGGCTTGAATATTGTCTTTTTGGGGGTGGGGGCAGATCATTGTATGCCCTGACCAGATAAGGGTTTCTTTTTTTTCTCCTGAACAAAGTGACAGTGAAACAAATGCATGCCTAGTCTAAGTAGTTTAGGTGGGGGGGTAAATTAACCTGTTTTTTCCCCTCCCTGGGGTATGTTGGGCTAATTATCATGATTTTTAACACATTTCTTACTTTTTAAAGAGTATATATTAAATAGATAAAAACACTCATTTATGAAAACTGTAGCAAGTAACCAGTTGGGAACATGTAATCTGATTGGTTGGTATGGCAAACAACATTAGCTTTGTGTCTAGTGTGCAGAACCTCTTTGGAATACAAACATTTCTGCCAAATACCAAAGCTGACAGATAGCCAGACTGGGTCTGTCAGATAGAAGGCTTGACGTAGTACTAAACCAAAAAATGTACATGTTATATATTGCAGCTTACCATTTGTTAAATCTGGTGGCTGCAAGAATTGGTAAGCTGCAACATTGTACAATTTGGGGTTTAATGCCATATTAAGTATTATTAAAGCATACCTTCAGACATCAAAGCAATCATTTCATCCAGTCCCCTCACCTACACCTGGACATTGTAAACATTTTATTTACCTTAAAATGGTTGTAAACCCTCACATATTCAGTAAAGTGAATGGCCCCAAATGATACACAAAGATGAAACAAATACTTACATAAGTTTTACTTGTTTACCTGCAGTATTCTCTTGTCTACATCCCATCAAAAGGCAGATCATGTTACAGTGTGTGCGAGCTGATTGGAGGAAAATAACACACCCCCCTGCACACAGCAGAAGAATGTGAATAGACAAGCTCCGTTCTGAGCTCTCGTCCCCCAACACAAATTTATCTCATGTGTCGGGTAAACTTCTCAGAAGTGATTCATGCTGATAACAGGGGAATGACGCGCCAGAAAGAAACTACACTTAGAGCTTTGGAGGGAGATAAGTAAACACTACAGATATATGTGCTTTGTTAAAGTGGTTGTAAATCCTGTTACACCACTTTTACCTACAGGTAAGCCTTTAATAAGGCTTACCTGTAGGTACTGTAAATATGTCCTAAACCTGCACGGTTTAGGAGATATTTGCCATATACACTTGCGCCGACATCATCGGCGCATGCACACTGAAGAAAGGACACGATCGTGCCGTTTCTAAAGGGCCCGTGCCATAGCCGGCTGCTCCCACGTGGGAGTGACGTCAAGAGACTCCGGCCAGTCACAGAGCCAGAGTCTACAGCCCCGGAAGGAAGAGGGGTGAAGATGGATGTGGCCACCAGCGGGCTTCGTTTGCAGGTAATTGCAACATAATGGGCTACTATGTGATGCATACTAGCCCATTATGCTTTTACTTTGCAGGGGAAAAGAGAGGAAGTAAAACCCATCAGGGTTTACTTCCTCTTTAAGATTCCATGACTGAGATTTACAACCACTTTAAATTTCAAGCAAAATATTCTCTTTATAGTAATATAAAGCAGCGGTCACAGGACTGCTTCAGTCCTATTCCTCTCCTTCCTGTGGTATGGTGGTAGGCAGGAAGCAGTGGCGGACCAAGGACCACAAGTCCCAGAAGTCTGTGCATTTCCAGCTGCTGTAGGCATAGCTGCGGTACTGTTTGGGTCAATAGTAAAGACAACTGGCTGCAGTGGTTGCATCAACACGTTAATTTTGTAGTACTGAGAACTACAAGGGACAATAAACACTTGCTGATGCTTAGGATTGCATGGCGGAAAGTTTCCCCAAAGCTATTGATGGTGGAACGTACATAAAGGTGCCCTGCATGCAGAACATGAGTTGTAATACATAGGGTAAAAAGAGGTGAAGTCAGGATCCCCTCTCCAGCAAAAATAAGTTTTACAAAATCAGTTCTGCTTTAAAGCTGTAGTAAACTGCACCCCAAAAAATAAAAAATTGGGCCTCCTGCAGCATTATGTCATAATGTGCTAGTATGTATTACATACTAGCACATTATGACAGACTTACCTGCACATGGAGCCCCCCAGCACATTGCTGGGACTTCCATCTTCACCCGGTCTTCCTTCTGGATTCGCAGGCTCCAGCTATATGAATGGCCGGGGCTGTGATGACTGTGATGACGTCACTCCCGTTGATGCATGTAGGAGCCCCAACATGGAGCTCTGAAGGAACGGCATGGGTATGCCATCCCTTTAGAGTGTATAGGCCGGTGACGTCACTGGCTGCATCCCATGTTAATATCTCCAAAACAGTGCAAGTTTAGGAGATATTTACTGTACCTACAGGTAAGACTTATAGTCTTACCTGTAGGTAAAAATGTAAAAAAAAGACTTTACTTCCACTTTCATCTGTTTACCCTTCTGTAGCTCAATCCTCAAACGATTCTGGAAGCTGAAAAATGTTTCTTCACCAAGCCAGGTTTTGCATTAAACATTCAGGAGAGCGAGAAACAAATGTCAGCATGTTAGGCAGATCCTATGGTTATCACACAAGTATGTTATGTATTATGACACCGCTGACCCACTTATGAGAATACATGTTACATTCAGATGATTGGTATTGAAATTAGATATAACAATGTTCTTACATTCAAAGAGCGAAAAGCACTTTCATTAAAGCTTGCCCTAGTGTGACTTACGTTTGCTTAGTTACTAATCTTCAACAGGTAGAATAAACTGCAGCCCTCCTTTCCTTGATGTTTCAGGTTTGTTTTATTAGTGGTTTCCTTTTTATGTTTTTCAAGAATGCAATGAATCTGACTACAAAGACATATCCTGCTAATGAAGGCATTGTGAGATTTCTTTTAGGTCAGCAAATCTCTATGGACATCTTTTCCACTACATGCACTTGTTAATAGGTGAATAACATATTGCTGTTGTACCTTCAACTACAACTTCTCTTGGTATAATGATCATAAATTAGAACACAAGATGTGAGAGTTTGGGGAAATAGGGAGGGTTTACAAACTGAAAGTATTTAGATCATAGTACCTAAAGCAGTGTCGGGACAAGGTCATCCAGTGTCCTGGGCAAAGATGCCAAACTGTGGCATCTGTCTCCACCTTGTGAAGCATGTTCGAAGATTTCCCTACTAACCAGAGCTGGAAAATGGTGCAGATGTTTCGCTTGCAATATCTGCACACTAATCTATATTTATTTATACAGATTTTTATTTCAAAGCATTCTAAGCAAGAATGAGTTCAGAGAAGTTCAGAGAGGAGTCCAAACCTGCCTGAGCTATCCCACCAGGAAGCTGTCAAAGAGAACAGCCAGCCATAGGTAGCGGAGGCATTCCCAAGCCCACAGTCACATGTATACATGCCCTTTGTATGCCCCCCGCCACCTATAATTGGCTTTTTTGCTTTGACAGTTTCCTGGCAAGATAGCTCAGTCAGCTTCGGACTTCAAACCCACCTGAGCTCATTCCTAATAAATTCTCACCTCTCTTTAATATGTGCTCAGACTAGGCACACCGGAGTATCTACATATGCTGAATAGACAGTAAATCTATTTCAATGGCTCTTTCACACACGCATTAACCCTCTAAATTCACCACTACCACACCACAATCACATGCATTGTACACAGTGGTGTGGCTGTTGTGGCGTGGCCATATTAACTTTCATTGGTTATGTTTGGAAGCAGCAACGTCTGCCAAATGTGATATGCTGCTTAATTTTTGCTGCAGTATGTGTACAGCCCTAAGCATTTGCATGCCCTGGTTCAGGTGGGAAGGCAATAAAACTAAGCTTCAACCACCTAAACTTACCAACCCCTATCCACGTGTGTGAACAAAGCCTACAACAAACCCCTTTTCACCTTTGTAGCTTCAGGCATTTTGGAAAAAAATGTCCTTAAAAACCACATCAGCCCTGGAAGATTTTAACCCTTAATGACCAGAGCATTTTTTGCAATACGGCACTGTGTCGCTGTAACTGACAATTGCGCAGTCGTGCAACACTGTACCCAAACATATTTGATGTCCTTTTTTTCGCACAAATAGAGCTTTCTTTTGGTGTTATTTGATCCCCTCTGCGATTTTTTTTTGCGCTATAAACAAAAAAAAGACACCCCCCACACACACACAATAGTCCAGCTTCTCATGTGACCCCTAAGAGTAAATAATTGCCCAGCACTCACCACTGGTTTAGGCAATTATTTTTTGCTTATTAATATTTCATGGGCTACATAATGAGGGGCATGGGAGGGAGTGTATCCTTTGCCTACACGCTTTGTACTAAAGGGTGTCTCTGTTTCCCAATGCAGAAGGTTGGGGTAAAGCATTTAAAATAGTATTACTATAGATAAAGGCATACATTTTAAATGACACTAAAATTGTGATTCTGGTACAAAGGCTTGCAAAGTTATTTACAAATGAAATAAAAACTCTTAAAAAAAAAAAAAAGGAATAAAAACTTATAAAAATAAAATAAAGTAATTAATAAAAATTGACATTTTTCATGGAAGGTCTGCTTTATTAGCAGGAAAGTTAGTTCTGTATCTGTTTGTTTTCACACAAAATATTAGGAAAGGTTTGTTATTGTCACACACTTGGTAAGTCACATCTCCTAGTGCCAGCCCTGACAGCAATAACTGAATAATGAGATGCTATGTGATGGATGACTCTGCTTAATGCACTCTTGCTCCCTATTGGGCTTTGCCAGGAGAATCCGTAACAAAGTTCCTTGCGCAGTGGCTGACTGAGATGCTGAATCTAACTCTTTGTTCATGCTTTCAAGACACAATATCAGCTTCAGAGGACCACCTAAATGTGTTTGCTTCTCAATGCTTAAAGTAATATTAACCCCTCAGTTTTTTTTAAGCACTTTTAATAACTGATTAAATCACTTACTGACTATGCATCTTTATCTGTTATTGCTTACCTACAGTATATTTTTGGAGGAAAAAGCTATTACCCCAATTGCACTCTTTATGCCATCTACGCACATAGTTTACATTGTTCCCTTACAACATTCCATTCATGCATTCTTTTTTTCACACAGATCCCAATATGGCGTCCTTATCCCGATCATATACTAGGATCACTCCCATGGACACTCACCCACTTTGGATGCTTTTCTGTTTTGGTTGCTGTTGTCATGCACACCTCCACAGTTCCCAGAAATGATGGGAAGAATGGCACGGCTGGGCAAATGGGCGTACCTGTCCCTTTGAATTTGCCACCATGCCATCAAATGCGCACGTCGGCCGGGAGCTCCGTGAGTCGGGTCGCGGGTCCCGCAGACTCTATGTCGCAGGGATACCCGCAATCGTCTCACGAAGAGGAAGAATGGGGAGATGCTGATGTAAACAAGCATCTCCCCGTTCTGCCTAGTGACACTGTCACTGATCATAGCTCCCTGTGATCAGGCGCTATGATCAGTGATGTGTCACAGCTAGCCCATCCCCCCTACAGTTAGAACACATCCCTAGGACACACTTAACCCCTACAGCGCCACCTAGTGTTAACCCCTTTATTGCCAGTGACATTTTTACAGTAATGCAATTTTAATCGCACTGATCACTGTATAAATGTGAATGGTCCCAAAATCGCGCCAAAATTGTCAGACGTTTTCACCATAATGTCGCAGTCAGGATAAAAATTGCTTATCGCTGCCATTAGTACTAAAAAAAAAAAAAAAAGTATTAATAAAAATGCCATAAAACTATCCCCTATTTTGTAGATGCTATAACTTTTGCGCAAACCAATCAATAAACGATTTTTTACGATTTTTTTACCAAAAATATGTAGAAGAATATATATCGGCCTAAACTGAGGAAAAAAAATGTTTTTATATATTTTGGGGGGAATATTTATTATAGCAAAAAGCAAAAAATAATGCATTATTTTTCTAAATTGTCGCTATTTTTTTGTTTATAGCACAAAAAATAAAAACCGCAGAGGTGATCAAATACCACCAAAAGAAAGCTTTATTTGTGGGAAAAAAAAGATGGCAATTTTGTTTGGGACCTACATCCCACGACCGCGCAATAGTCAGTTAAATCGACGCAGTGCCGAATCACAAAAAGTTCTCTGGTCTGTGGCCAGCGAAATGGTCCGGGGCTTAAGTGGTTAATATATGTTTATTTTATTTTTTTCAAATATTTTATTTCAACCACAAAAGGCGGGTCCAGGTTCTCACAACAACCAAGTGTACCCAGTCAGATTACAGATACATTGAGATGGTAAAACAGTGGTCTGGATAGTAAGTCAGGTCATACATAATATACTCAATGAACTTTTGGTGAGAGTATAATTCCAGTATTATAGCTACCAAGGCATAAAACCTCAGTAACAACGTCCTGAGTCGCCTTAACCATTTTTTATTTTCTAAATTCTGAAGGAGAAAGTTAGAAAAGAAAGAAGAAAGAGGGGGATTGGAAAAGGGGGGGGGGGGGCTGGGGGGGCAATGGATGACTAGACATCGGATGCCTGGTTATAATGTTTATGCTCGGCAGGATGGAGTAAGGTCATACCTTCTTCAGAGAGGATAAACCTATTCCACAATCTAAAATTTGAAAATACTATTGACTGCGCCACCCTACTGTTTTGAAATTAAGTACACCACTAGTTTACTCAAATTTGTTGTGTAACCAGAATTCTATACTTCAATATTATATCCAAACTTAAAGTGCAATGTGCCAAATGCCAAAAATACCATAAAACCACATACAGGTACAATCATTAAATAAATAAATATAAAATGCTACAGTGTCCAATTTATGCTATGTGCAAATGTGCTAATTGTTAACAAAGTGCTCTGTGAACTGTCCTTTATAAATAGGTGATTCTTGTGCTTGTCAGGTCAATCATCCATTTCTCCTTGTGACATTTCCACCATTAAAAGTCACTTTTAATGGTAGAAATGTTACAAGGAGAAATGGATGATTGACCTGACAAGCACAAGAATCACCTATTTATAGTTTTGAGCCACCACAACTTGTTTACTATTGATTTAGTGTCTACCTCTGTATTCTCCTCCTGTTTAGTCCTAGTTAGTGCAACCCTAGCCTCTCTTCTTTCTTCTAGTTCCCTCAAGGTTAATATTTTGCAGATACAAGGTCTAGCAAAGTCATTGTTTTGTTATACCTAAAAAATACTTTAAAAATCCTCTGTATTACAATTAACTGAAGCAAAGATGTGTGTGATTCAACTTCTGTGTCCTATTGAAAAGTTAAGCTGCCTCTGGATAGTATTGAGTCAGCAGGTGACCATAATCTCCAGTAGGGATGAGCTTCGAGTTCGAGTCGAACTCATGTTCGACTTGAACATCAGCTGTTCGCTAGTTCGCCGAACAGCGAACAATTTGGGATGTTCGTGGCAAATTAGAATGCCGCGGAACACCCTTTAAAAGTCTATGGGAGAAATCAAAAGTGCTAATTTTAAACGCTTATATGCAAGTTATTGTCATAAAAAGTGTTTGGGGACCCGGATCCTGCCCCAGGGGACATGGATCAATGCAAAAAAAAGTTTTAAAAACGGACGTTTTTTCAGGAGCAGTGATTTTAATAATGCTTAAAGTCAAACAATAAAAGTGTAATATCCCTTTAAATTTCGTAGCTGGGGGGTGTCTATAGTATGCCTGTAAAGGGGCGCATGTTTCCCATGTTTAGAACAGTCTGACAGCAAAATGACATTTCAAAGGAAAAAAAGTCATTTAAAACTACTCGCGGCTATTGCATTGCCGGTCCGACAATACACATAAAAGTTCATTGATAAAAACGGCATGGGAATTCCCCACAGGGGAACCCCGAACCAAAATTAAAGAAAAAAAATGACGTGGGGGTCCTCCTAAATTCCATACCAGACCCTTCAGGTCTGGTATGGATTTTAAGGGGAACCCCACGCCAAAATAAAAAAGAAACGGCGTGGGGTCCCCCCAAAAATCCATACCAGACCCTTATCCGAGCACGCAACCTGGCAGGCCGCAGGAAAAGACGGGGGGACGAGAGAGTGCCCCCCCTCCTGAACCGTACCAGGCCACATGCCCTCAACATTGGAAGGGTGCTTTGGGGTAGCCCCCCAAAACACCTTGTCCCCATGTTGATGAGGACAAGGGCCTCATCCCCACAACCCTGGCCGGTGGTTGTGGGGGTCTGGGGGCGGGGGGCTTATCGGAATCTGGAAGCCCCCTTTAACAAGGGGGCCCCCAGATCCCGCCCCCCCTGTGTGAAATGGTAAGGGGGTACAAAAGTATCCTTACCATTTCACTAAAAAACTGTCAAAAATGTTAAAAATGACAAGAGACAGTTTTTGACAATTCCTTTATTTAAATGCTTCTTCTTTCTTCTTTCTTCTATCTTCCTTCATCTTCTTCTGGTTCTTTCTCCGGTGTTCTCGTCCAGCATCTCCTCCGCGGTGTCTTCTATCTTCTTCTCCTCGGGCCGCTCCGCACCCATGGCATGGGGGGAGGCTCCCGCTCTTCTCTTCATCTTCTTCTCTTCTTCATCTTCTTCTCTTCTTCATCTTCTTCTTCTGATCTCTCGTCCCCCCCTCTTTTCCTGCGGCCTGCCAGGTTGCGTACTCGGATAAGGGTCTGGTCTGGACGTTTGGGGGGACCCCATGCCGTTTTTTTTTTATTTTTGGCGCGGGGTTTCCCTTAAAATCCATACCAGATCTGAAGGGTCTGGTATGGAATTTAAGGGGGACCTTCACGTCATTTTGTTTTAATTTTGGCCGGGGTTCCCCTTAATATCCATACCAGACCTGAAGGGCCTGGTATGGAATTTAGGGGGACCCCCACGTCATTTAAAAAAAAAAAATTGGTTCAGGGTTCCCCTGTGGGGAATTCCCATGCCGTTTTTATCAATGAACTTTTATGTGTATTGTCGGACCGGCAATGCAATAGCCGCGAGTAGTTTTAAATGGCTTTTTTCCTTTGAAATATAATTTTGCTGTCAGACTGTTCTAAACACAGGAAACATGCGCCCCTTTACAGGCGTACTATAGACACCCCCCAGCTACGAAATTTAAAGGGATATTACACTTTTATGGTTTGACTTTAAGCATTATTAAAATCACTGCTCCTGAAAAAACGGCCATTTTTAAAACTTTTTTTTGCATTGATCCATGTCCCCTGAGGCAGGACCCAGGTCCCCAAACACTTTTTATGACAATAACTTGCATATAAGCCTTTAAAATTAGCACTTTTGATTATTCATGTTCGTGTCCCATAGACTTTAACGGTGTTCGAACAAACTTTTTTCCTGTTTGCATGTTCTGTTGCGAACTGAACAGGGGGGTGTTCGGCTCATCCCTACTCTCCAGACAGACAGGGTCTAAGGATGTACTGTATGCGAATGTATAAAGTGGCCTTTAAAAGAGAACACAACTAGTTTACTGGGGCATGTAAATTTGATTGTGCTCAGTGTGTTCAAATAACAAACACTGAGGGTAATTGTTACAAAAACAATCCTTGGATTATGCAATGTTCTTTCCTTCAACCCTGGATTGAAGGAAAAAAAATCACTTAAAAAGTGTTATGCCCTGTACACACGGTCGGACTTTGTTCGGACATTCCAACAACAAAATCCTAGGATTTTTTCCGACGGATGTTGGCTCAAACTTGTCTTGCATACACACGGTCACACAAAGCTGTCGGAAAATCCGATCGTTCTAAGCGCGGTGACGTAAAACATGTACGACGGGACTATAAACGGGGCAGTGGCCAATAGCTTTCATCTCTTTATTTATTCTGAGCATGCGTGGCACTTTGTCCGTCGGATTTGTGTACACACGATCGGAATTTCTGACAACGGATTTTGTTGTCGGAAAATTTTATAGCCTGCTCTCAAACTTTGTGTGTCAGAAAATCCGATGGAAAATGTCCGATGGAGCCCACACACGGTCGGAATTTCCGACAACACGCTCCGATCGGACATTTTCCATCGGAAAATCCGACCGTGTGTACAGGGCATTACTAAACCCACAACAGTCAAATGAGTCTGTATATGCAGTAAAGCATGCTTGTTATAGTCACTGTGGAACCTAAGGGGTTAATCCTGGACACTCTTTGATCCCATCTCCGCTGATCCTCCCCTTCTTCCACTGTCCCCAATCCATCTCTTGATAGTACAGAGCCTTTGGAGTCACTCCTAACTAAGGATGGGCTCAGGCGTGTTCGCAACTCCACGTGCCCGAGCCCGCCAGGAAGCGCTGCACAGATCGGGAAATGTCTCACTACCTGTGATTAGCACTGCAAAGTGTAAGCTTCCTGGCAAGCACGGGCACGTGGTGTTGTGAACATGCCTGAGCCCATCCTTACTCCTAACATGCTCAGTTTGGTGTGTATTGCAAAAGAGTTTTTTTGTGAGGGTGCATGTGATCAGCACAGGGCCAATTAGCACTGTTCAGACAGAGGATCAAGGGCCATGCAGCCTCGTAGGACAGTCAGATAAAAATGAAAACTCCTCCTACAAGCTTTAACTACACACTGATAGAAGTCACAAGACTGCTATATACTGCTGATGAGAAAAGGTATTTAGCAGTTTATATTTACTATAATAATTGCATTTCTATTTTATGTGTACTGTGGAAGACCAGATATAGTGAATGAATGATCCTGGGTGTAGTAACACTTTAAGTACCCCATCAACACATTTAGTGTTGATGGGGGAATCCCTCCTGCTGTGCTATAGGCTGGGTGTACTGAAAGCTATCATTAGATTGACTTCAGTACACCCAGCCTACCCATAGATGGATCGAAAATCATCCAGTTCCTGCTGAACTGGCTGAATTTCGATCTGTCTATGGCCGGTCTTACTGTTCTCTTTTACAAGTTTCAGGGAGGGTTGAATGGGGGAAGTGGGGATTGAGTATGCTTGTAGATTTTTTGTATTGGAAAATGTTTCAATAAAAACACAACTGATTAAAAAAGCTGAGGGTTTAATACTACTAGTAGATGTATATCCGAACAGAATGGCATTTATTTTGCTAAAGCGCTGTGTATTAACTGTGTGAAATATTGCCATTATTTAAATTGCAATACATATTTTTTTTTCTTTTTTATACTTTGTACCTCTCAGTGCTGCTGGCCTTCTGCAGCATCTTTATAGCCACCTCATATCCATATACTCTAGCTTAGCTTTCTGAGAGTCAAATCAGAATGGCAGAGGTCAACAAGTCATCTTCCTGCTCCTACACCTCGTTGGCCGCACAAAGGTTTCTTTAAGGCCACATGCACAGGGACACTTAGCAGCTCCTGAATTGTGAGATGTAAAATCCTCGGCACCTTCTAGCTCCTGGGGAGCCACATATGCCGTGTACAGCTGCCAATAGAAATGAATGGCTGTGTGCAGCTTCAGCATCGGTGTTTACCCAAACGAGCGAGTATGGCGTTTCGCCCCAAATGTGAAAGTGACATGTTCAGAGGGAAGCACCATACGTGCATGCACAGGTATGTCTGAGCACAGCTCCATACAGCCATTTACTTGTATTGATGGCTGTACATGGTATGTGGGTCTCCCCAGGTGCCAGGATGTGCCTGGGATTTTACGTCTCAGCACACAAGAACTTCCAAGCATCCATGTGCAAGAGGCCTAAGCTGTAACCTCAGGTTGAGCTACCAGTTAAACTGTGGCATTGAATTATCTCATACAAAGTTAGCTGATAAATTAAAGTGATACTAAAGTCAAATTTTTTTCATAATAAACATGTAGTACTTATCTGCTCTGTGAAGTGGTTTTGCACAGAGTGGCCCAGATCCTCCTCTTCTCAGGTCCCTCTCCCAGTGCTCCTGGCCCCTCCCCCCCTGTCGAGTGCCCCTACAGCAAGCAGCTCCCATCCGAGTCGAGCTAGAGCCCTGTGGGGTTTATTTACTATAGCGCGAATTTGCGAATGCGCAAATACATAGTCGCAAAATTAACGCGAAACCGCCTAAATTAACGCGAAATGGAATTCACTATAGCACCTGGGAAAAAATAGTCACAAAATCTAATTTGCTATAGGTCAGACAACAGAAACCGTCTAAATCAGTAGTCGTGATCAAAACACGGGAATTGCACATGGAAATAATAGGATTTTTAAATACAGCTTACCTGTAAAACCCTTTTCTTGGGAATACATCACGGCACACAGAGGCTTGGTAATTACTTAGTGGGTTAGATAGTACCTTCAGGTGATTGGACACTGGTAACCCTAATTACAAAGTGAATTCCTCCCCTATATAACCCCTCCCATATGGAGAGTACCTCAGTTTTATTAGCAAAGCAATAAGAACCTTGATGTATTCCCAAGAAAAGGATTTTACAGGTAAGCTGTATTTAAAAATCCTATTTTCTTGTTCATACATCACGGGACACAGAGGCTTGGTAACTACTTAGTGGGATGTCCCAAAGCAATGCCCAAATTGAGGGGAGGGAGACACAGATCAGAAAATACATAGACCGCCAACGGACAAGAGGATCTATACTGCTGCCTGCAGCACAATGCGCCCGAAGGCGGAATCCTCATGCCTTATTACATCCACCTGATAGAATCTAATGAATGTATGGACTGAAGACCAAGTTGCAGCCTTGCAGTTCTGAGCCATTGAGGCCTGGTGATGCACTGCCCATGAAGCACTAACTGCTCTAGTTGAGTGTGCCTTAACCTGAAAAGGAGGAATCTTCTTCTTTATACCATAGGCCTGAACAATAACTTGCCGAATCCATCTAGAAATAGTGAATTTCGATGCTGCCTGGCCCTTTCTGGGGCCTTCTGGCAGAATAAACAGACAATCAGTCTTTTGTATCTGAGCGGTTGCCTGCAGATAGATACTGACTGCTCTTACAACATCTAGAGAGTATAACAACTCCTCTTCCGCGGATCTGGAAAAAAGGACGGTAGGACCACATCTTGATTCAGATGGAATCCTGACACCATCTTAGGTAAAAAAGTTGGGTGAGGACGCAACACCACCCTGTCCTTGTGAATAATCAAATAAGGCTCTTTACAAGAAAGAGCTGCTAATTCTGATACCCTTCTAGCCGAGGAAATGGCTACCAAAAAGACCAGTTTCTTTGTCAGAAGAACTAAAGAAGCATGGTGCAATGGTTCAAAGGGTTGTTCTTGCAAAACAGACAAAACCAAATTCAGATCCCATGGGCACACAGGAGGTTTGATTGGCGGATTCAAGCGCAGTGCCCCCTGAATAAAGGCCCAGACCATGGAATGTGAGGCAAGTGGCTTTTGAAAGAATACTGATAAGGCTGAGATCTGGACCTTGATAGTGCTCAAAGCCAGCCTCATTTCAATGCCTAACTGAAGAAAAGCAAGAATCCTGCTAATGGCATGCTTTCTAGGATGCCAACCCTTCTGTTCACACCAGGAAACATATGCCTTCCAGATTCTGTAGTAGATGAGCCTGGAGCCTGGCTTCCTAGCATTAATCAGAGTGAAAAGGACTGATTCCGAGAGCCCATGGCTTTTCAGAATGTGGGTCTCAGCAGCCAAACCGTTAAATTCAGACTTCGTAAAGCAGGATGGAATATTGGACCATGTGAGAGTAGATCTGGACGCAGCGGAAGAACCCAAGGTCTTCCCACTGCCATCTTTACGATCTCTGCATACCAAGGTCATCTGGGCCAAGTCGGAGCCCCTAGAATGACTGACTTTGCTTCTCTTTTGACCCTCCGAAGGAACCACGGAAGAAGTGGAATTGGAGGAAAGGCATAGATCAGAGAGTACCGATCCCATGGAATCGTTAGGGCATCTGACCCTTGTCCTAGCAGATCCTTTGTTCTTGACACAAAGCTGTCCAGTTTTTTGTTGAACCTGGACGCAAACAGGTCTGCATCCGGGGTACCCCAATTTTGACATATGGTCTGAAATATGTTGGGGTGTAGAGACCATTGTCCTGGACACAGCTGCTGGCGGCTTAGAAAATCCGCCTGCCAATTTTCTACCCCTGGAATAAAGACCAGAAAAAAATGTGATTCACCTCCCTTTGGGCATCCAGGCTCCTGGTGCCTGCTTGGTGATTGATATAAGCCACAGCCGTGGCATTGTCGGACTGTATTCGGACAGGATGACCCTGTAGTCTCAAAGTCCAAACCTTGAGGGCTAAACGAATTGCCCAGATTTCCAGAACGTGGATGGGCAAGAGTCTTTTGGCTCTGGACCATCTTCCCTGGGTGGAAGCTTCTTCCAGAACTGCTCCCCAGCCCAATAGGCTGGCATCTGTGGTTATGAGTTTCCAAGTAGCTGGGACAAAGGATTTTCCTTTTAGAAGATTCTTGTTCAGTAACCACCAATTGAGGCACTGGCGCACCCCTCGGGATAGGCACATTGGAAGATCCTAGGCTTGAACTCTCTTGTTCCAGGCAGAGAGGATGCTGCTTTGTAACGATCTTGAGTGAAACTGGGCATAAGGGATAGCCTCGAAAGAGGTGACCATTTTCCCCAATAGTCTCATACATAGTCGGATGGAGGGATTTCTCCTTGCTGAGACTACCTGGACCAAATCATTTATGGCCCTGGCCTTTGATCTGGGTAAGAACACTCTGCTTTGGACTGTGTGTGTCTATGACCATACCCAAATACTCCAGCCTTTTTAGGGGCTGCAAGGAGGATTTCTCTAGATTGAGGACCCAGCCTAGGTACTCTAGTTACCTTACTGTGTTGAGCACATTGTGGTTTAGGCGAGTTATGGACTGTTCTATGAGTAGCAGATCGTCCAGATAAGATATGTCACAGTTATGCCCTGAGCCTTTAGATTTGCCAGGGGCGGGGCTAGAACTTTTGTGAACACTCGAGGAGCGGTAGCAAGACCAAAAGGAAGTGCCACAAATTGAAAGTGGCGCTGATCCACCGCAAACCTTAGGAATCTTTGGTGAGCGGGAAATATTGGCACATGCAAATATGCATCTTTGATGTCTATTGATGCCAGGAATTCTCCCCCCTGAAGGGTGGAGACTACGGAGCGGATAGATTCCATGCGGAAAGGACGAATGTCTAGAAATTGATTCAGGTCTTTTAGATCCAGAATAGGTCTGACATCTCCGTTTGGTTTTGGAACCGTAAACAGGTTTGAGTAGAACCCTGAGCTTTGCTCTTCCGGGGCCACCTCTATAATCACCCCTTGGGATAACAGACATTCTAAGGCCAGAAGTAAGGGCCTTCTTTTTTCTTGGTCCCTGGGGATTCTTGACCTTAGGAAACGAGATGGCGGAAGCTCCTGGAACTCTAGCTGGGAGGCTACCCATCTGTCCTGAATCTCTTCCCGCCAGGCGCCTGCAAACTGCAGCAGCCTTCCCCCCACTTGGCCGAGCAGGGGCGCCCCTTCATAAGGAGGCTTTGGGGTTCTGTTTACCAGATCTTGGACCCCAAGGTTTCTTTTGCCCTTGGGCTTGACTTTGGACCTTTCCCCTAGTATTTGATTGGGGAGGCCGTCACCACTGCCTGGAGGATGAGGCTCCAGGGGCTGGGGACAGAGAACGTCTAAATGAAGGACGTTTACTCTTCCTTTTGACCGGTAACAACGTGGTTTTACCCCCCGGTAATCTTCTGGATATATTTGTCCAGATCATCCCCAAACAGGCGTTCTCCATGAAACCCAGTTAGATATTTTTTGCATGAAGCTTCAGCTGCCCAATGCTTAAGCCAAAGGGACCTGCGCATGTGTACCAGCAGGAGAGTGAGGCGAGATGCTTGCTGAGCAGAATCCATAATGGCATCAACTATAAAACACAAAGCTTTAGCAAGTTCTGCATAAACCTTGGCCTCAGTGGAAAGGAGGCTAAGCACCTGCTTTATTTGTTCCTTGAGGAACTGGCACATGCCAATTGTTGAGACGGTAGGCTGGACCACAGCGCCCGCCACAGAAAAAGAGGCTTTAAACAAAGTTTCCAGCTTTTTGTCAGTTGGATCCTTAAAACCTTGAGCATTGTCCACAGGACAGGTCAGGCTCTTATTCACACAAGAAACAGCCACATCTATGGCTGGGACTCCCCATTTCTTGGTGAAACTTTCCTCCACCTGATAAAGCATAGAAAACCTTTTAGGAGGAGAAAATTGTTTATCTGGGTGACCCCAGTCCTCATACAACAACTCATCCAGTAAAGGATGAGTTGGGAAGGCGTACGCAGCCTGTGTGGATTTCCGGGACCCCAGGGAGGAAACAGGGAAAATGGCAGCCTCAGCAGAGGGCAATCTGTATGTGGAATGCACCAGTTCAGTATAGTTTTGCACCTGCGCTTTGGGGGCCTGGGAGGTAGAAGAGAGCTTCTCCTCTTCCCCTGATTCATCCGACTGCACCTGATCCCTATGTTCAGATAAGGATATTTCCTCATTATCAGAATGCTCATCCGATAGGGAACCTAAAGCAGAGGGAGGGGCTCTATCCCTTTTCCTGCTATTTTTTAAGGAAGCTGTGACAAAGGTAGTAATCCTTCCTTCTAAACCATCCAATGCAACCTTTAAAGCATCTTTTGTGACTGAAACTGGCTGCCTCCAGTCTTGCAGGGGGAGATGGTATCCTGCAGGCATGTCCAGAACCCCTAGATGTAGGCGGTGATTTTCTGGTGCCTCTTTTACCTCCCCCTGAAGCCCTCTTATGAGGAGACATAGTCCTAAGCTGCAAAGCAGAGGTACTAGTGTAAAGTGCAATCACTGTTGTGCTATAGTCTTACAATATAAACATTAGCTACAAACTGCACAACCTGATGCTGAGTAGGTGTCTTAGGTTTGCCAGGATCCGATCCACTGGGAGGCTTACTGCCCACTGCTCTGTGTCCCACCGCTTTGCGCCTGCACACTGGCATGCCGTGCACACCACACGTGCACGGCGCCGCAACCACGTCCCCCCTTACCCGCCGACCCTGCTGTAAATGCGCGCCCCCTGCGCCTGCGTGCGTAGGGCCATCATGGCAGCGGCCGGGGCGAGGGGAGAGAAAGGAGACCATCAGAGGACTGCGTGGGATCACCCCTTTATGTTTTTGTGGCAGAGCCTGCAGTGGAGGAGGTGAGCGGCTTCACAGACCAGCTTCACTTAGCATGTATCCTGGAAGGCATGTAAGTAAACACCAGGTATGTCTCTTACTCCCTCTAGTGGCAGAAACCTGGTAAGACATACAACTACTCACAGAAGATAATCCATAATGTGTATACTTTAGGATTGTCTTCACTTACCTTATTCCCGCCGCAGGAACTGCTGAAAACAGACAGATTCCAGCCTTCAACCATCACGCCGGGTAGCGTTGGGCCAACCTTCAGGGTTCTGGGTTTCTACTCACAGGATCCTCTTCCCTGGACCTGTAGAATACTCTGCCAGAAACTTTCCGTGCCACTATTATATTAGTACACCAAAGCCTGGAGCCCAGACCTCCAAGGAGAGACATTACAGGCAAAACCTAGTTTCAGCTCATCACGAGGTTGGGGTACCATCCATCTTAGGCGTTTTAGTATTGGCCCGAGGTATGGATCCGGTTGTATAGCTCCTAGGTCCTCGCAGACCATCAAACAGAGCTTTTTTCTTAGCACATCTTCAATGTGACCAACCACCTTAGACACTGGCGAAAAAACGGAGGTACTCTCCATATGGGAGGGGTTATATAGGGGAGGAACTCACTTTGTAATTAGGGTTACCAGTGTCCAATCACCTGAAGGTACTATCTAACTCACTAAGTAATTACCAAGCCTCTGTGTTCCGTGATCTATGAACAAGAAAATGTATGTTTTTTTCACGGTTAAAAATTTCAGTTTATTGTAAAAAGAAACAAGTATGGTACAGACAGTCAATTCGATAGTAGATGGTACATATTAATACAGGATTGTGTATAGAGGTTAAATACAGGTAAGCAATGATTATGATTTAGTCTTTGATAACGCCCTGGGGGAGGGGCGAAACGCGTCGACGCAACATCCGGCCCACGCTCGCCTACACGAGAACCAGTGACATCACTTCCTGGTGTTGGTGGAACGCACGCCGTCCAGCAGCGAACACCGGCCCTTATTCTGAATTAGTCTTTGATAACGCCCTGGGGGAGGGGCGAAACGCGTCGACGCAACATCCGGCCCACGCTCGCCTACACGAGAACCAGTGACATCACTTCCTGGTGTTGGTGGAACGCACGCCGTCCAGCAGCGAACACCGGCCCTTATTCTGAACTTAGTCTTTGATAACGCCCTGGGGGAGGGGCGAAACGCGTCGACGCAACATCCGGCCCACGCTCGCCTACACGAGAACCAGTGACATCACTTCCTGGTGTTGGTGGAACGCACGCCGTCCAGCAGCGAACACCGGCCCTTATTCTGAAGTTAGTCTTTGATAACGCCCTGGGGGAGGGGCGAAACGCGTCGACACAACATCCGGCCCACGCTCGCCTACACGAGAACCAGTGACATCACTTCCTGGTGTTGGTGGAACGCACGCCGTCCAGCAGCGAACACCGGCCCTTATTCTGAAGTTAGTCTTTGATAACGCCCTGGGGGAGGGGCGAAACGCGTCGACGCAACATCCGGCCCACGCTCGCCTACACGAGAACCAGTGACATCACTTCCTGGTGTTGGTGGAACGCACGCCGTCCAGCAGCGAACACCGGCCCTTATTCTGAATGCCCGCTCTGCACATCGGTTCCGTGAGTAGCGCTTTTATGCGCAGGTGATCTCACGGTACCATAGGTTTTATGCTATATATTTATCTTTTCTCCCTTGGGTGGAATGTGAGGTTTGTGATCCGAAGTTCTCCTCTTGAAACATCACCAGCATCAGCCTATTTGCCATTCAAGCGTACCATATGAATCAACAAGCCTGAAGTCTGTAGAGTGTCCTCATGTGAAGGAACTGGGTGACTCAATAGACTTTATGTTGTTCTTGTGTTTTTTTGTTTATACACAGATTTACCTTATCAATTCAGGATTATATGATTAATTTCAGTCTCAGTGCAAGTGATCTGGTTTTATGTGATTGATATAGATCATCTTTCACTCACGTCTCTGAATCCACCTCTAGTGACCTAGTGGTGGCAGTGTGTTTGTGCACAGTTTTGTACATTTATATATTTTCACGCAATATGTTTTGTATAATAATC
Organism: Lithobates clamitans; assembly: GCA_037952925.1. Lineage (NCBI taxonomy): Eukaryota > Metazoa > Chordata > Amphibia > Anura > Ranidae > Lithobates > Lithobates clamitans. The sequence continues at coordinate 8,254,460 of JBBGZY010000637.1, forward strand.
ATTTATGATATGTGGTTTGTTAGGAAACCAAAAAAATTTTTTTAGTTACCCACTTGGTGAGTTGCTAGCGCAGGTCTTCTTCTTTATAACATTATTAAAGTAATAGCACTTTTCACCTAGCAGCTGCAACATATGAATTAGTTTAGAATATATTCACTTGCAAGCGCTGTCTTTTTATCAGTTTAAGCAATGATTATGGCTGCAACGTGTGAACTGCATTCTTGGTTCTGAGGCTAAAGCCCCGTACACACAATCAAACTTTCCGATGGGAAATGTTCAATGGCAGCCTGTTGTCGGTAAATCCGACCGTGTGTATGCTCCATCAGACAATTGTTGTCAGACTTTCCGCCAACAATTGCTGGCTAGCAGGTTTTAAAATTTTCCACCAACAAATGTGTGTTGTCTGATTTTCCGATCGTGTGTACACAAGTCCGCCGGACAAAAGTCCAAAGTACAAACACGCATGCTTGGAAGCAGAAGCGGTTGGTCTTGTAGACTAGCGTTTGTAATGGAGAGTTAACATTCGTGACATGGCAAATTATGAAATCTCCAAATGCAGCGCACAATTCGCTTCTTCTTTAATGGGATAATAATGAAGCTGCTTTGCTGGTGATACTGATGGAGTTATTGCAAACGATTTTTTCAAAGGCTTTTTTTTCTAGTGATATCAAAAATGATATTATGTTTTTTTTTTTTTTATTTGTGCAAGTTACCACAACACCATTATCCCCTAGTTTTTAAGATCAAAAGATACAACTATGTTGGTGTCCCATTTTTTAAAATGTAACTGCCTATTCCCAAACTGTCATTTGAAGTAAAACACATAGCCAAGTATTATTCTTCACAAAAAACGTGAAAAGCGCGAATCAACACTCACCAACACTAACACGAAATTAGCAGAAGGAGCCCAAAGGATGGCGCTAAAGAGATGAAAAAAACACGTAGTATGTCTATGTCGTAATTGTTGGCCAACATTTGTGTGACTGTGTGTATGCAAGACAAGTTTGAGCCAACGCCCTTCTGACAAAATTCCATGGTTTTGTTGGCCAACAATCCGATCGTGTGTACAAGGCATAAGAGATATTTGATTACAAGAGAGATCAGTTATTTTTGCATCTACAGTAATATTTATCCTTTTGTGGAGGAACGGGGGGGGAGGGGCATCCCAGGTTTATAATATGTAGTTAACAAGTCACTCACGTTGTCCATGGTAGCCAGATTCTGTCAAACTTTTTGGGACAGTTCCTGTTTAAATAGGTTATTTTATATAACGGTAAGGCACTATTAATAGAGTTCTCCCAAAACGTCACAGTTGGAGGAGAGGTGGTGTTCCACTTGAGTAAAATGGCTTTCTTAGCATAATACATAAGATAAGAGATCAGGAGTTTGGAGTAGCGGGGCCTCTGGTCGTCCTTCTGTATACCGAGCAGAGCCAGCTCTAGAGACAGTGTCAAGGACAGCTGAAGACGGTCGTTAATGACTTCAAAAACTGCTGCCCAGAACTACGCCACCCTGGGACAGCTCCAGAACATATGGTAGTACATGCCAATATCCAGGAGGCATCTGCTACATATGGGGTACCTCTGGGGGTACAGTCTGTGCAATCTCTATGGAGTGTAATACGCCCTGTGTAGGAACTTGGTTTGTATCAATTTATCCCTGGAGGCGATAAGAGCCCCAAGCTATCCTCAAAATCATCATTCCAATCCTCTCTCTCCAATGCAAGGATATCAGTTTTCCAAGCCTCCCAGAGCCTCAATGGCGTCCCTAGAGGGGGGCCAGAGGGGGCCCTGACCCCCCCAACATTATGCTCTGCCCCACCATGTGCCCCCCAATTAAAAAAAAAAATCTTTTTTTTTTTACAAAAAGGCAATGTCTAAGTGGGAGAACGTCCCCAATCAGCTCCTGCGGGTGATTTCTCCCCCCTCCCTCTGCTTGCTGACACTGCATAATGCGAGCACTCACACAACCACGGCCGCCCGATCTGCTCCTTCCCCTGCATCCTCATTGGCAGGGAGAAGAGGGAGTTGCGGGAAGGACTCCACCAGGACTCTCAGTTACTGAAAAAACAGGCTGATTTCTCTCGTCCTTAGGACAGGAGAACCAGCCTGTAAATTCCAAGAGATGCCAGACCAGCGCTGTCAATAGCAGGGGCAGGACAGCAAGAGGAGGCTGGGGAACCCCACAGTGGCAGAACACCAGGGACCGGTGGCAAGACAACATTTGCAACTCTGATAGTTCTCCCACTGCTTTGGACCATTATATTTTCTTGGTATGCTGGTGACATATATCTCTTGTTTTCTGCCACCCTGGGGGGGGCCCCAATACAGTAGGAAGGGAGCTCACTGCAGAACTTGTGAAAGGGCTGTTGTGGGATCATAGTAAAGGGCCCCAGGATATATATATATATATATATATATATATATATATATATAATTGCATTTTATAGTTGCCCCCCTACTTTTGTCCCTGCCCCCCAGCTGACAATAACGGAAATACATCCATCTAGGCAGATTAAATTTAGTCGAGAGGTCCCTGTATGCAAGTAGCGTCCCCGCCTGCATAATGTCCCTAAGAGCCTTGATACCATATTTCGCCCAAACCTGAGGATCCCGAATGGACCGAAAGTGTGGAAGATTAGGGTTGCCCCATAATGGTTGAAAGGGTGACCAGGAATTCTGTCTGTGAAACCTCTTCCTAGCAACCACACATACTTGGAGAGTCATCCTAGTTGGATGTGGAAAGTTGGCATGGGCCTCAGGGCCCCGATACACCAGGTTCCCAAGATCATTGAGGGAGCCCAGTAGGACCACCTCCAAGCATACAGTTGCGTTGGCCCTTGAGCAGATGAACCCCCAGCGGACAGAGACCAATATAGCTGCCCAATAGTATACTTGGAAGCTAGGCAACGCCAACCCTCCACACCGCACAGGAAGACACAAGGTGGATCTTGCCAAACGAGGAGAGGAATCCCCCCATATAAGGCCCCAATGCATCAGTTTAGGTCCCAGAAGAATGGACTCGGGATCCATATGGGGGAATTTCTAAATAGATATTTGAACTGAGGGAGGAATACCTTTTTTATAAGATTAATGTGACCCAGCAGGTTCAGCAACAGAGTCCCCCAGGATGCACACCTAGCCCTCAGTTGCACCAGCACGGGATGTATATTAAGGTCATAAAATGTATTAAGGTCACACTGTATTTGAATACCTAAGTATTTAACCACTTGCCGTCCGTGCTATAGCCGAAAGACGGCTACAGTGCAGACTTAATTTGCCGGGAGGGCGTCCATGGACGTCCTCCCGTGCTTGAGAGGCCTGCGCGCACCCTGTAGGGTGCGTGCTGCGCTCTGTGATCACCGAGTCTATGAGACTCCCCCGATCACAGATCTGAGTAAGGGGTCGATCCCGACCCCTTACCATGTGATCAGCTGTCAGCCAATGACAGCTGATCATGTAACCTAAACAGAGCCGGTAAACGGCTATTTTTTCTCCTCATGCTGATAGTGTGAGGAGAAGAAAAAAAAAGCAGATCGCCGGCGGCTGCGAGAGGGACATTGGTCCCGATCTTGGAGAGGCTTCTGTGCCCACTAGCCTCACCTATCAGTACCCACCAGCGCCACCTACCAGTGACCACAGTGCCACCCATCAGTGCCCACAGTGCCACCTATCAGTGCCCACAGTGCCACCCATTAGTGCCCACAGTGCCACGTATCAGTGCCCAGTGTGTCATCACCAGTGTTGCCTATCAATATCACCTACCAGTGCCACCTACCAGTGCCCATCAGTGCCACCTGCAAGTGCCCAGCAGTGCCACCTATCTGTGCCCATCAGTGACCTCTATCAGTGCCACCCATCAGTGCCATCCACCAGTGCCACCCAGTGCCTTATCAGTGCCCATCAGTGCCGTCTTATCAGTACCCATCAGTGTCGTCTTATCTGTGCCTATCAGTGTCGCCTTATCTGTGCCCATCAGTGCAGCCCATCAGTGCCCATCAGTGCAACCCATCAGTGCAGCCTCATCAGCGAATATCAATGAAGGAGAAAAATTACCCGTTTGCAAAAATTTTTAACTATTAAACATGTTTTTTTTTCAAAAATCTTTGTCTTTTTTTGTTTGTTTAGCAAAAAATAAAAACCCCAGTGGTCATTAAATACCACCAAAAGAAAGCTCCATTTGTGTGAAAAAAATGATAGAAATTTCATTTGAGTACAGTGCAGCATGACTGCGCAATTGTCATTCAAATTGTGACAGCGCTGAAAGCTGAAAATTGGTTTGGGCAGGAGGGGGGTTTAAGTGCCCAGTAAGCAAGTGGTTAAAGTTGTTAACCTACTGTAAGGAGATATTGGCTGCAGTAACTTGTGACAAGGGGTCTAGTCTACAGATTTTGATCAATTAATTCGGACACCCAAGAAGTGGCCAAACTCATCGAAGAGGACCAGGGCAGCCCGCAAGGAGGAGTCCGTGTCATGCAAATACAACAGGGCGTCATCTGCATACAATCACACCTTTTCCTCCAAGGGGCCAACCCTCAGCCCCTCTACCTGCTGGGAGGCTCTAAGTAAGATGGCCAGTGGTTCCAACGCTAGGGCAAAAAGGGATGGGGAGAGAAGCCACCCCTGGTGCATGCCACGCTGCAAACGGAATCTCTGAGACCCTACCATTAGTACAATTACCACCTCTGAAATAGACTTGGTCAGGGATCCCAATTGGGAGAACTGGGCATACAATTTGGTAAGTCTACAAGCAAGGAGTTCATGATAAGTGGAATAGAATTCAACTGGATTTCCATCCGCTCTGGGAGTCTTACCGGGTTGCAGCTGGGCCATAGCAATCTGGACCTCCTCCAAAGAGATATCCTGGTCTAGCTTGACACTAGCCTCCTGGGATAAGGTAGGAAAGTCCACCCCGTCTAGATAAGTCCCGAGGTCCGATGCTTCATAATCTACCCTAGTAGAGTATAAGGAACTATAGTATTGCATGAATCTATTATTAATTTCATCAGGGCCCGTAAGGGGGACCCCCTCTCATCCCGTATTCTCCCAATATGGGTACTTGAAAATTGCGGGACAACCATGCCAACATTTTACCATTTTTGTCTCCGTATTCAAAGAAACATTGGGCCGTACTGAGCATGGATTTCTTAGTCATATCTATTCTATGTAGTTCCGCCACCCTGATTGCATATTGCCAGGACCCATAGTTTAGAGACTATACTGCAGCCTCCTTACTGCAGAGGTCTCCTTCCAGTTCCTCCAGAGATCCCACAGACTGCTTCTGGCTTTTAGCAATGAGGGAGATGTATTCCCCTCTAAGCCACCCCTTAAAAGTGTCCCAAACCATCAAAGAATCAGATATATATGCATTTTCCAACCAATAATTACATAACGCCTCTGGCATGTCCTCCTGAACTTTCGGGTCCAATATCCAGTGCCCAGACAATCTCCACAATTTCCATCCAACAGGAGGCCCCAGAAGCATAGTTATCATAAGGGGACATGGTCTGAAATACCACTCTGTACACTCTGTCTGAAGGATTATAGTGGCACCAAGCATCGATTAACTCAAAAGTGGTTGCCCACTGTAAAAGATCTGGTGACCTTCTAGCTGGGTGGAGCCTGTCCAGGGCTGTACACGGAGCCAGATTATAATCCCCCAGCAAGATAACATTCTGCGTTCCATATTGTGTGACATGCTGCATAATATCATATAAGAGAGAAATATCAGCAGGTGGCGGTAGGTACAGTCCCACCAGTACATAGTCTGAAGTGGCAATAGTAGCATGCCTAATTATGTATCTTCCGCCCGGATCTATCCTGACATTTAGAAGTTGGAAGGGAAGGGATCTGTGGACCAGAATGCTCACCCCCCTAGAGTAGCTAGAGTAGATGGCATGATAATGACAGCTCATCCAGGCTTTTTTAAGACCAAATACTCGGGAACCCACAAGGTGAGTCTCCTGCAAAACACATATTTGGGGAGTATATTTTTTAAGATATGTGAAAAGGGAGCGCTTAACAGCTGAATTCAGTCCCCGGACATTCCAGGAGAATACTGAAAAATTAGCCATAAGGGGTAGGAATAAAGCATGGACACCGGAGAGCAGTACAGCAGCTCCAAATCACAAGGAGCTCAAAACCTATCCGGGGTAAGACCACTTTGCAGTATAAACAGTACCATATAAGCAAAGAGCTCGGAGATGTATACGTTGAGAACCATACTAGTAAACATTTGGGAAATAATGTGGGAAAAAAACATGAGAAATAAATCCAAAACTAAACCAAATAAAGTCAGCACGTCTGACCACCCCTCCCCCCCACCCCGCAGATACCCCAAACTGGAATCATGCATATTTCCCCAAACCAGTCTCTTAGAGTAACCAAACCTGGGAGACATGTGCCAATCAGCAGGGGATAGTAAATCACCCCTCTTCATCTGACTCACAGAGGGGGGACTGCAACCCCGATTATAAGGGAGCATGCATCAACATTCCCAGCAGGAGATGCTAGAATTCTAGTAGTAAAAAAGCATGTTATCCAAGTACAGGTTACCTGGGCTAGCCAGGGGCAGAAACTTAGGAGTCTGTTGCATAAAGACCTGAAACAGTTCAGGAAGGCAGACATGGTGAGGCATATCCCCGAGGTGAATATGGGCACAGTCACTTACCGAAGCAAGGAACAGAAAGTTAATATAACATAAAAACATATAAAACAGATAGGTACTGGGATTCCACCATGCCTAGGGAGCAGTGCCGACCCTCCAAGTCTAACATGGGACACCGAGCAGGCATATAAACTCAGCCGTGGTCTCCAGGAGCCACGAACAAAAGCAGGTATGATCCGCCGGAAGATAACTAGGGAGGAAGCAGAGCCTACACATCTCAAAGGTGGCAGCGACTCCAGCCACGAGGCGGTATCCAGAGGATTGGTGAAAAACTGGACCGTTTTACCATCGAAAACCCGCAGCTTCGCCGAGAAGAGGATGCCATACTTGATGCCTTTGGTCTTTATGGCCGCCTTGAATGATCTGCGTTGCTTCTGTGTTTCCATTGTATAGTCTAGGAACAGGAGCAGTTTGTTGTTCTGATAGATCTCCCTCACAGCCTGTGTGGCTCGCAGAAGCTCGTCCCGGTCCCTGAAGTTCAGCAGTTGCAGGATCATCGTGTGAGGAGGGGAGCCGGCCAGACCCCGCTGTTGTGGCACTCTGTGTGCTCTCTCCACAGTGAAATATGGAGAGAGTTGGGCCGCTGGTAATAGGGAGCGCAGCAGATCTTCCACAAAGGTAGACGCATTTGGTCCCTCCGCCAGACCCACTATGTTTCATCTGCTACGATTCTCGGTGTCCTCCGCACGATACTCAAGGACCTTCACTTTGGTTTGTAAGGTACGGAGCGCTGTAGGGTGCCCCTCCGCAATATCCTCTACGCGACCGACCCGCTGTTCTGCAATGTCAAGCCGGGCACGAATCTTATCAAGATCCTGCCTGATCAGACTGGTATCCAACTGTACCACCTCCAACTTCCTCGTCAGAACCATCTGGCAGGCCGTTATCGCCGCCATAACCTCAGGTATACCGGGGAGAGAAGGAGAGGCATCCTCCACTGGTGTTGTCTGGGTGGCCATGTTGGAACTCCTTCCCAGGCTTCCTGCCACGCGCAGTGTAGGCCTGTCAGGCACAGGCACACACGGGGGAAATCTGAGTCTCTTACCACCTTTCGGTCTGCCAGATGATTTGGAAAGCATAGAGGGTCAATTCACCCAGTGCAGGGTTAAATCAGTCCAGGTGGGAGAATTATAATGGATGGTACTCTAGCAGAGCTCCGGGAAGCACGTCTGCTCACGCCGGCATCTTGGTCACCTGGAAAATAGGATTTTTATAACAGCTTACCTGTAAAATCCTTTTCTTGGAGTACATCACGGGACACAGAGCCACAGTAATTACTGTATGGGTTATATGGCACGTTCAGGTGATGGAGACTGGCACACCCCAAACAGGAAATTCCCCATATAACCCCCCCCCCCCCTTACTGGGAGTACCTCAGTTTTGTAGCAAAGCAATACACATGTAACCAAAAAGAGGGGAGGGACCTCTCTGTGTCCCGTGATGTACTCCAAGAAAGGGATTTTACAGGTAAGCTGTATGGGATGTTCCAGAGCAATGCCACTTGAGGGGAGGGGACACAAACAAAAGTAGGGTGCAATCAGACCTGAGGACCTATACTGCTGCCTGCAGCACACTGCGCTTAAAGGCGATATCCTCATGCCTTTTTACATCCACCTGATAGAATCTGGTAAATGTATGGACTGAAGAACAAGTTGCGGCCTTGCAGATCTGAGCCATGGAGACTTGGCGATGCACTGCCCATGAAGCACTAACAGCCCTGGTGGAGTGCGTTTTGATTTGAAAAGGTGGAACTTTCTTCCTCAAAACCATAAGTTTGAATAATTACTTGCCGAATCCATTTGGCAATAGTAGATTTCTACGCTGCCTGTCCTTTCCTAGGACCTTCAGGCAACACAAACAAAACATCTGTTTCTCGAATCTGAGCAGTCGCCTTCAAATAGATCTTGACTGCTCTCACTACATTTATGTAGTGACTTTTCTTCTGCAGAACAGGGTTCTGGAAAAAAATTAAGGTAGAACAGTATCCTGGTTTAGATGAAAACCTGATAGTACCTTCGGTAGAAAGTTAGGATGAGGACGCAATAATACTTTATTCTTGTAAACAAATAAATATGGCTCTTTCGAAGCAAGGAATGCGAAGCAAGTGAACACTGAAAAAATACTGATAAGGCCGAGACCTGACCCTTGATAGTACTCAAGGTCAGATTCATTTCCAACCCCATTTGCAAAAAAGAAAGGATTCTACCTAGACATACTTTCTAGGATGCCAACCCCTGAATTCACACCAGGAAACATATGCCTTCCAGACTCTATAATAAATGACTCTAGAAGCTGGCTTCCTTGCATTAATCAAAGTAGATATCATTAAGCCTGAAAGTCCACTATTCTTCAAAATGTGGGTTTCAATAGCCAAACCGTTAAATTTAGCGTTTGTAAAGTAGGATGGAACACTGGTCCCTGCGATAGCAGGTTTGGACGTGGTGGTAGGGTCCATGAGGCCCCCACTACCATCTTTACTATTTCCGCATACCAAAATCTTCTGGACCACGCTGGGGTGACAAGAATCACCGACTTCCTTTCCTGCTTGATCCTGCGAAGAAGTCGAGGTAGCAGCAGAATAGGAGGGAATGCATAAATCAGTGAGAACTGATCCCACGGGGTCACCAACGCATCTGTTCCACATGCAAGTGGATCCCTTGTTCTTGACACAAAGTTGTCAACTTTGTTGTTGAACCTGGACGCAAACAGATCTATGTCCGGGATCCCCCATTTTTGGCATATAGCCAGGAAGATGTCGGGGTGAAGGGACCATTCCCCTGGGAACAACTGCTGGTGACTCAAATAGTCTGCCTACCAGTTCTATACCCCTGGAATGAAGATTGCCGATATGCACGACACATGCTTTTCTGCCCAGGTGTCAGAGAACCCACACAGCAAGCACCCGTCTCCATGCAGCAGCTGCCAACCCTCGTTCCGCTGATGTGCATGCACGGAACCTTAGCCATAGACAAATGAGATCCAGAGTGAGCATGCACAATGGCACCTCCATGCAAACGCCCACCCGCGAGTGCCAACGTGCTAACGTGCATGCGTGCATTCGCGCACGCACGTACGCTGCCGCGAATCCTGGTACACAGCACCCTATATAAACAGAGAGTCTGCCTAGCATCAGTGCTGGATCATCTTCAGCTTGTCCCTGTGTTCCTGTTGTTACTCTGCCTGATTGACGTTGTTCCTGAAAACTCGGCTATCTTCTGACCCTTCTCTTGGATCTCCCCTGCCTGCTGAACCTGCCTCTACATGCAATACTGACCTTGGCTTGGACTTATGATTATGGCTCTGCCTTCTGATTCTATACCCCGCTGCCAGTCTGTTGCCAACCTTTGCCTCTTCCTGACTACAGTTTTGCCTTCTGATTCGGTACCCTGCTGCCAGCCTGTTGCCGACTCCTGCCTGTTCCTGACTCTGCAGTTGATCCTCATCTGGCTCCCACTGAACAGGTCTGGTGATCAGTTTCCACATCTCCTCAGCAGAGGTTCCTGTATTTCCAAGTTCCAGCCTCCTGCCTGCAGGCACCTGCACCCTTTCGTTGCCCTCGCACTCCCTGTACCCACCACCAGGGGTGCTTGGACCGGATTTCTAAGACGTTGATGGGCAAGGTCCTTTCGGTTCTGGACCATTTCCCCTAGACAGACGCATCTTCCAGGACTGCTCCCCATCCTGACAGGCTGGCATCTGTTGTTACCACCTTCCAGGTAACTGGTAAGAAGGATTTCCCCTTCTGCAGATTCTCGGATATCCTCCACCAACTGAGGCTCTGGTGATAAACGCATCGGAAAATCTAGTGCTTGGATCCGACGGGATACTGTTGTGCAGCAGTCTCGAATGAAACTGAGCATAGGGAACTGCTTTGAATGAAGCCACCATGTTCCCCAACAACCTCATACAAAGATGGATAGAAGGACCCTTTTTTGCCCTGACCATCTGAACCAGCTCCTTTATGGCGCTGATTTTTGCCTGGGGTAAGAACACCTTGTTCTGGGCTGTATCTATAACCAGACACAAGTACTCTAATCTTTTTACTGGCTTTCACCAGCTTTCTGTAGGTTGAGGACCCAACCTAGGTATTCCAGGTAGTCGACTGTGGTGACCATGCTTTGGTCCAAATGGGCTACCGGCCAGTCTCTCATAAGCAGGTTGTCTAGGTATTCTATTATCGTTATACCTTGAGTCCTTAATCTGGCCAGAGGAAGGGCCAGAAGTTTTGTAAACACCCGAGGTACAGTCGCTAGACCGAAAGGCAGAAAACTGAAAATTAAGTTTTTCTACTTCGAAACGCAGATATTTCTGGTGAGCGGGGAAAATTGGCACATGCAGGTATGCATCCTTCATGTCGATTGATGCCAGAAATTCTCCTCCTTGTAGGATGGAGACTACTGATCGGACTGATTCTATGAAAAAAGAACGAATTTTCAGGAACCGGTTTAGATCTTTCAGATCTAGAATGGGTCTGACATCTCCATTTGGTTTTGACACCTTGAAAAGGTTTGAATAAAACCCCAACCCCTGCTCTTCCATGGGGACCTCCATTAACACTTTTTGCAACAAAAGTCGGTCTAACGCTAGAAAGAGCAAAAAGAGGAGAAGTGTAAAAACACCAGTGGGACTTTAAATGAGGTATATCTACATGTGCCTCCATCCCTATATCAGTATTCATAAAAAAGGGGGAAGGAATTTGGGACTTTAAATGAGGTTCTCGACATAGTGGGAGTATGTAAAAGAAAAAATAGTTTATTGTCATGCAAAGCACAATAATTGGATCTCAGTGGTATAAAATGAGTACAAATAATAAATCATAAGTATACACATACAATTACACATATGGCATGGACATCAAGGATACATAATGATATCGACTTGGAAACACATGATAATATGGCAACCACACATATAACATGGACATCAAGGACACCAAATAATATCAACTTGGAAATGCATGACAATATGAGAATTAATAGGCAATCTCATTAATGCATATATGTACACAATTCTTGAGGGTGGCACAGTATGATGAAGAAGCCATGATTGCTTGATAGACAGTAGACTAATTTGATAATGTTGGTGTATGTTAGCATCCTATAACACTCATCAGGGTGGGATGCTTCAAAATATCTAGAAAAATTGGAGTATAATTAGTATAATGTAGTACTCAGTATAACAGGAAGGGGCAAAAATGCTGATCCTGGATACTTACATGCAAAAAGTGGATGCTGGGGGTATGTAGGATATAAGACCAGGGCAGCAAAGAGGGTGTCCATCCCGGAAGTTGAGGTAATAATGGGCCGCATGCAAGTAGGGCGCAACCACAGAAACTACCCAAAACAGACGTAGACAGTCTTGATACAGCGCCAGAGTGTGATTGGAGGGTAAGGGAGCCATGGGATCTATAATGAGTAAACAAAACATATATCACATATTATGGCCGTAGTAGAAAATATCTAGTGCCATGTTAAGTGCCATGGAAATTACCTTCCTTGAGTGCCAGAGGAACAACTGGGTCCCCGTGCAGTATGGCGTTTTACAAAAAGTAACATGGGTAGTTGTGTGCAGGCGGCGTAATATATACCTCCCGCACAGCCTCACGCTGGCTCGTACAGCACATCGACGCCACGCACCGTGCCCCGCGTGTGACGTCACTGACGTCTTTACGCGGCACACGTGTTATACTATTCACAGCCGCAACAGCTGGGGAGTTTGGTCCCTGTCGTGGGCGGTGTTCTCCCGCCCTGTTTAGGGCCCCTCCCCGCACGTGTTCGAGCTGGCGTGACGTTGGTACGAGCCAGCGTGAGGCTGTGCGGGAGGTATATATTACGCTGCCAAACTTTTATTCACAGAAGATATAGCAGCGTCAACTGCTGGTATACTCCACATCTTGGTGAATTTTTCCTGCATAGAATAAAGTGTTGAAAACTTCTTAGGAGGGAAAAAATGCTTATCTGAGTGATCCCACTCAGAATAAATGAGCTTTTCCAGCAATGAATATACAGGAAAGGCACGCAAAGCTTGAGGAGGCTTTAGTGAACCCAAACAAGAAGTGGGCTCTTCAACCAACTCAGGTAAGGGTAGCTTAAATGTGGAGCGGACCATTTCAGTAAGAGAATGCACCAGCAACTTCTCAGCATGTGAAGCTGAAGAAGGTCCTTCCCCACTTGATCCCTCAGAAGAGGAGGCATCAGCCTCTTCATGGGCCCCTGAGGGGGATTCATCTTCCCCCTCCCACTCTCTCAGTTTGAGGATTGTGGGAGGGAGAAGGGGACCTGATGCGTTTTCTTCCACTCTGGGAAGATGTGATTAAAGTCGCTAACCTTTCTTCTAATCCACTGATAGTTGAGGAAAAAACCTCCTCATTTACAGGGGCTGAAGTGTCGGAAGCAATTGCAGCCCCTGATGACCCGATGGCTCACTCTGACCAGCCTCCCTAGATCTTTCAGGGGGGATGGTGTTGCAGAGAGGAGTCCTTAGGGCCTGAGGGCGACCCCTTTGTGCCCTTGCTTTTTGTGGCATTTGTACCATTCCCTCTAGCCAAAGTGCTGAGCACAACACAGAGGTACTGCCAAAAATGCACCTACTGCTGAGCAATAGTCCAGCAACTGCCACTGCTATTAAGCTCAGCCTGATGCTTAAGTAAAAAGTGCCCTGGGAATGCCTGTGTCAACCAACACTCACATGCCACCCGTCTGCTCTGTGTCCCTCCTCCAGCTGTATGCACCTGAAAAGAGGTGCACTCTATAGCTACACAGCCCGCGTTGTGGACGTTGAAGCACGCCAAAGCCGCTAAGCCCCCCCTTCCTCCGACCACCCACCGCACCCCACCCCCCTATCTTTTTTCAAAAGATACAGTTTTCCCACGCGAGCAGGTTCCGACCCGACCGGATCGCAAGTGGAGGAGGGCTGGGATGGAGGAGAGGAGGAGAGCCACCGGATGGAGTACCGCCATAATGGCGGCGGCGGCAGCGGGAGCAGCGTGGCACACTGCCGACTGAGCCATGCTCCCTCTGCTTCCAGGAGTGAAGCTGTCCAGGTGGGGGGACATTCCCTTCCCACGACTTACCTGGGCTTGGGCTGGAGGAAAGCATGCAGCTTGTAACACAGAGCAGGACTGACAAGCATGGAAACAGTACGTGCTCTTGACAGCCCCCCAGGGGTGACTATAGGCATGACAACATTTTACTTAAAGGAGAAAAACCCACAAGAATTAGAAAAATTCCTTAGGAATCTCCCTTACCTTATCCAGCTGCAGGGTTCTGTAGAACAGACCCCATCTTCACCCTTCACGGTAGGCTCCGTTAAAGAAAACCTTCAGAAACTGGGGCCCCTCTTATCGGGGGATCCACACTCCTGGGCCTGTAAAGCACCCTGCCAGGAATATGTCTGAAAAAAACAAATACTGGATCCCGGGGTCCAGCTCTCTAAAAAGAGAAGCATTGCAGGCAAAACCTGGTTTCTTCGGACACGAGGCCCAGGTACCATTTAATTCGGCCTGGAAAAGACACTTTGAATGGATCTGGTTGCATAGCTTGCCCCCGCAGGGAATATTCCAGTGGAGCTCAGCACAGCACATCTTACTCGTGACCAACACCTAAGACACTGACGAAAAAAACAGGTACTCCAAGTAAGGGGAGGAGTTTTATGGGGAATTGAACTTCCTGTTTCGGGTGTGCCAGTGTCCATCACCTGAAGGTGCCATATAACCCATACAGTAATTACTGTGGCTCTGTGTCCCGTGATGTACGATAAAGAAATAATGTTTAGAGCATGATATGATAGCCTAAATGGTTCTTAAATATATGGTATTTTGTTTGAAAGGCTGTATAAATTGAAATACCATTGAAAGTCTGAGAAGAGATAAATTCCCCTCTTTCTATGATTATGTACTAGCACAAGTGCGCATGCTCAGACATGCACAATTTAACTCCCATTCCTTTTAACCTGGGCACTATAGTAAATTGACACTTGGTAAACATGCGTTCGTGAGCATGAAAATGAGCGTTATATAGCCAAATGCAAGTTTCAACCACTAAATATAAAAATTGTACAATTGTTACTTCCACAAAAAAAATACATTTTAATTTGAGATGAACTGTTTATTTCTCTAAAATAAATAGTTCTTGCTGGGTTTTTATGTTGCTTCTTCTTCATATTTTTTATTTTTTAAGAATGCTAGTAATATGTAATGTTTTCATGCTTCGGTATTTTTCACAAAAATCTAATCCGAAATTCCCACAGGTGTCTTCACAAACCACACCATTGCTGATGCAAATTTTAAATTTTGTGTGTTGTTTAGTATTTCCAAATGATCATAATTTTACCCCCAAAAAATGTGATATGTGTACCAACATCAGAAATCAAAATGTCATTCCCAAAATTCATAGAGTAACATCACTATTCTACACTCTCACATCAAGAACCACCAAATATCACAAAATAAATCAAGAAGCATAACTTCTGACTAATGTAATTCCGCCACCTATATGTCCAAATTCAGTATTTATGTGTAGGAGGGTTCCACCACCATTGCAAATCGTGCCATATGTTTACAATGGGCAAGGACAATAATCAGCCTTAAGAATTCCTCACCAGCACTAATTGCAGCCTCTTACCAAGTAAAAAGCAACAAATTTCGAGGTGGTTCAGCATGTTGACAGTAATCAGCCATACCCAGCCTTCTACAGATGGCATATGCCAGAAACAGGTTGTTCAATGGCTCTCCGGCCTTCCACAGTACATCTGCATTGACTAACTTATTGCACTCCTGGGATTTAGGAATGTTTGACACCACAGAGATGCAGCCTACATCCATGTGGCACCACAGTGGCTAATGGGTTAGCACTTCTGCTTAGCAGCGCTGGGGTAGTTGGTTCAAATCCCAAACATGCCACTTCATGTAGAGAAGTTGTCTGTTCTCCCTATGTCGTTAAACATAACTCCTGACTCATATCCTTACACAAATTATGCATACAAATAGTATTTATGTGGAGGAGGGTTCCACCACAATTGCAAATCGTGCCATATGTTTTCCATGGGCAATGACAATAATCAGCCTTATGAATTCCCCACCAGCATTAATTGCAGCCTCTTACTAAGCAAAAAGCAACAAAATTTGAGATGGTTGTATAAGCAGCATGCTGACAGTAATCAGCCATACGCAGCCTTCAAAACAGATGGCACATGCCACAAACAGGCGTTCAATGGTTCTCTGGCCTTCCACAGGACATCTGCATTGATTAGCTCATTGCACCCCTGGGACTTAGGACTGTTTGACACCACAGAGATGCAGCCTCCATCGATGTGGCAGCACAGTGGCTAACTGGTTAGCACTTTGCTTAGCAGCACTGGGGTTGATGGTTTGAATCCCAAATATGCTGCTACCTGGCTAGAGGTTTGTATGTTCTTCCTCTGTTGTGGTTTTAAAGTTTTTTCTAACCAGTGATTACATTTTTGATGGGTTTTACATAATGGAAACCCAAGAAATTACATTATAAATCAAGCAGGTGTGGGTTTGCACCAAATCTATAACTGTGTGTTTTGGGCCAGATATGGATGTATAAGTCTGGAGTGATCCTGCACACATATTTTAATGTTGTATGCGGATGCTCAAGAATTTGTGTGAAGCAGCCCTCACAAAGTTGCCATTTCCTGTTTTGTACCCTCCACATGCCCAACAACGTGCACGTTTGATTTGTATATTTTTGATATCACTGAACATGGCCAGAGCCTTGGACATTTTTAGGTTTACCCTGCACAGATATATATGCTGATGCATTCCTTCATTTGTAAAGAGTGTGTGTTCCAGATGAACAGGTGTGAGCACTTGAGGCATACATGAAGAGACAGAAAAAATTACACTGGTGGGGGTGTCCTTTACTGGGTGGTTGGAGGTGTGTTAGCAATCCTTGCTAGGTCATATAAAGGCCTGCAGTTGTGGCAGTTGTTTGGCCTGAGAAGAGGCCAGAATCTTTGTTTGCAGTGCTTATATTGGTTTACTTCAGGAGAGTCCCGGACTGCCAAGGCACTCATGAAACATTACTGGATCGAAATGGGTTCAGTTAAGTATTAGCAGGGCTGCTGCACATTGAAAGTTTTTTTATCTTAATGCTAGAATTCATTAGGATAAAAAAATCTTCTGCCTTTAGAATTACTTGAAACCCCTTTCACACCGGGGCACTTTTTAGGCTTCTTAGCACTAAAAATAGCGCCTGTAAAGCATCTCTCAAGCCACCCCAGTGTGAAAGCCCGAGTGCTTTCACATTGGGGCGGTGTGCTTGCAGGATGGGAAAAAAGTCCTGCAAGCAGCATCTTTGGAGCGGTGCGGGAGCGGTGTATACACCGCTCCTGCCTATTGGAATGAATAGCACCTGCAAAGCGCTTCAGCAGCGCCGCAAAACGGGCGCTATTACCCTTTCTTCGGCTGCTAGGCGCCCCGCTAGCGACCAAGTAGCGCTAAAACTAGCGGTGCCTAAAAAACATGGGTCCACCTAAAAAACCATGTCCGTTGACATCTGACGCTCCATAGAGGGCAATAGATGGTCTGATCAGGTCCACGTAACCACTTGCCGACCGCCTCACGCCTATATACGTGAGCAGAGCGGCACGGGCAGGCAAAATCACGTACCTGGTACGCGATTGCCTTCCCGCGGGCGGGGGGTCCGATCGGACCCCCCCCGGTGCCATCGGCGGTCGGCGTTTGGTTGGGAGCGATGAGAGACGAGGGGGAGACCATCCGATCGTGGCCCCCCCTCGCGATCGCTCCCAGCCAATGAGAAACATCCCCTGCCTCTGTATAGTACACAGAGGCAGAGGATGTGATGTCATCTCTCCTCGGCTGGCCAGTTTCCGTTCCAGCGCCGAGGAGAGACGACATGTAAGTGCACCAACACTCACACACAACACAGTAGAACATGCCAGGCACACTAAACACCCCCGATCCCCCCCCCGATTGCCCCCCGATCCCCCCCAATCACCCCCCCGTCACAAACTGACACCAAGCAGGTTTTTTTTTTTTCTCCTGATTACTGCATAGTGTCAGTTTGTGACAGTTAGCAGTGGTAGGACAGTGAGTGTTAGCCCCCTGTAGGTCTAGGGTACCCCCCTAACCCCCCCTAATAAAGTTTTAACCCCTTGATCACCCCCTGTCGCTAGTGTCGCTAAGCGATCATTTTTCTGATCGCTGTATTAGTGTCACTGGTGATGCTAGTTAGGAACGTAAATATTTAGGTTCGCTGTCAGCGTTTTATAGCGACAGGGACCCCCATATACTATCTAATAAATGTTTTAACCCCTTGATTGCCCCCTAGTTAACCCTTTCACCACTGATCACCATATAACTGTTACGGGTGACGCTGGTTAGTTCGTTTATTTTTTATAGTGTCAGGGCACCCGCCGTTTATTACCGAATAAAGGTTTAGCCCCCTGATCGCCCGGCGGTGATATGCGTCGCCCCAGGCAGCGTCAGATTAGCGCCAGTACCGCGAACACCCACGCAAGCACCGTACACACACCGTACACCTCCCTTAGTGGTATACTATCTGAACGCATCAATATCTGATCCGATCAGATCTATACTAGCGTCCCCAGCAGTTTAGGGTTCCCAAAAACGCAGTGTTAGCGGGATCAGCCCAGATACCTGCTAGCACCTGCGTTTTTCCACTCCGCCCGGCCCAGCCCAGCCCACCCAAGTGCAGTATCGATCGATCACTGACACTTACAAAACACTAAACGCATAACTGCAGCGTTCGCAGAGTCAGGCCTGATCCCTGCGATCGCTAACAGTTTTTTTGGTAGCATTTTGGTGAACTGGCAAGCACCAGCCCCAGGCAGCGTCAGATTAGCGCCAGTACCGCTAACACCCACACACGCAGCATATGCCTCCCTTAGTGGTATAGTATCTGATCGGATCAATATCTGATCCGATCAGATCTATACTAGCGTCCCCAGCAGTTTAGGGTTCCCAAAAATGCAGTGTTAGTGGGATCAGCCCAGATACCTGCTAGCACCTGCGTTTTGCCCCTCCGCCCGGCCCAGCCCAGCCCACCCAAGTGAAGTATCGATCGATCACTGTCACTTTTTTTGTAGCGTTTTGGTGAACTGGCAAGCACCAGCGGCCTAGTACACCGCGGTCGTAGTCAAACCAGCACTGCAGTAACACTTGGTGACGTGGCGAGTCCCATAAGTGCAGTTCAAGCTGGTGAGGTGGCAAGCACAAGTAGTGTCCCGCTGCCACCAAAAAGACAAACATAGGCCTGTCGTGCCCATAGTGCCCTTCCTGCTGCATTCGCCAATCCTAATTGGGAACCCACCGCTTCTGCAGCGCCCGTACTTCCCCCATTCACATCCCCAACCAAATGCAGTCAGGTGCATGAGAGGCATTTATATGTCCTCCCGAGTACCCCTACCCAGCGAACCCCCCCAAAAAAGATGTCGTGTCTGCAGCAAGCGCGGATATAGGCGTGACACGCGCTATTATTGTCCCTCCTGTCCTGACAATCCTGGTCTTTGCATTGGTGAATGTTTGAACGCTGCCATGCACTAGTTGAGTATTAGTGTAGGGTACAGCATTGCACAGACTAGGCACACTTTCACAGGGTCTCCTAAGATGACATCGCATTTTGAGAGACCCGAACCTGGAACCGGTTACAGTTATAAAAGTTACAGTTACAAAAAAAAAGTGTAAAAAAAAAAAAAAAAACACAAACAAAAAAAAAAAAAAATAGTTGTCGTTTCATTGTTCTCTCTCTCTCTATTCTCTCTCTATTGTTCTGCTCTTTTTTACTGTATTCTATTCTGCAATGTTTTATTGTTATTATGTTTTATCAAGTTTGCTTTTCAGGTATGCAATTTTTTATACTTTACCGTTTACTGTGCTTTATTGTTAACCATTTTTTTGTCTTCAGGTACGCCATTCACGACTTTGAATGGTTATACCAGAATGATGCCTGCAGGTTTAGGTATCATCTTGGTATCATTCTTTTTAGCCAGCGGTCGGCTTTCATGTAAAAGCAATCCTAGCGGCTAATTAGCCTCTAGACTGCTTTTACAAGCAGTGGGAGGGAATGCCCCCCCCCCACCGTCTTCCGTGTTTTTCTCTGGCTCTCCTGTCTCAACAGGGAACCTGAGAATGCATATGGAAAAATGCAGTGCATGTACAAATGAATATAGGTCTTTAAAATGGTGAAACAGTCAAGAAATAACTAATTGACCACAGGTGCCTTGAAACACAAACGTCCATAGATGGATGTAAATGTCCAACCGCACAGGAGGTATAAGTACTCCAAGGGGTGGTGATGGTCTGATGGTTGTCAGAAAACACCTGGCATCATACAGCGACTTCCCAACCGAGAAACCGGGTCCCAATGGGTCATTCAGAGAAAGTGCAAAAAAGCCTCTTACCAGATCCTGTGGATTCCCATGTCAGCGACAGGGAATCGCATGCGCAGTTTGTCACAAATGACGTGGAATGGGAGCTCAGGAATCGCCAATCTGAACCCGTAGATTCTAGCTTGTCTGATGTACAAGTTACACATTCAGGATTATCCAATCCATCTATATTTAACCCCCCAGGCTCTCTGGCTCCCTCCATACAGGTTTTTAAAAACCTTGTCCTGGGAGATCTGGACAAATTAAACAAACAGAAAAAACGTGTCTATATTCAATCAGACATAAAAAACGGCCTCAGATCTCTTTGTGAGAAAAAGAACCTGATAATCCGCCCAGCGGATAAGGGGGGCGGGATTGTAGTTCTTGATAAGGTCGATTACCTTAAAGAGATGTATAGAATCCTTAACGATTCAAACACTTACAGCCCTATTCCCACGGACCGCACTACACCTTTCAAAAAGGCTCTGGTCAAACTTATTGAGGAAGGTTATGCGCTAGGGATTTTAAACAAAAAGGAAAAAAGTTTTCTAGTCCCACAAGTCCCACGCATTCCAGCTATCTATTATCTTCCCAAAGTCTATAAGGACTCAGTCAATCCCCCTGGCAGACCTATTGTCAGCGGGATTGACTCAGTCACAGCCCGTATTGGTAAATACGTAGATTTTTATTTACAACCGTTGGTTCGTTCCATGCAGTCATATCTTAAGGACACTAGAGACACCATTAGATTACTGGAACCTGTTTCAGTTTCAGAAGGGATGCTTTTAGTCACAGCAGATGTGGCGGCACTTTATACGTGCATCCCACATCACTTGGGCTTTGAGGCGGTAGAGAAACACCTATCTAGAGACAACAAGCTCCCTTCCCTTCAGCGTAATTTTATTATGCAATTACTCATATTTGCAACGGAACACAATTATTTTTGGTTCCAGAATCAATTTTTTCTACAGAAGAGGGGCGTGGCTATGGGGGCCAAGTTTGCCCCCAGACTCGCCAACCTCTTCATGGCCCAGTGGGAGGAGGATGTCGTCTATGCGGCCCAGAGATCCGAGTTGATCCTCTGGGCCAGGTACATAGACGACATCCTCTTCCTATGGGATGGTGACCGTACATCACTTGACAGTTTCATGACTAGTCTCAATTCTAATGATAGAGGAATATCTTTGAGCTATGAGGCCAGCTCTACCAGTGTACATTTTTTGGACCTTGAAATATTTGTGGTGGACAAACATTTGGAGTTCCGCACGTATTTCAAGGCCACCGACCGGAACGGATTCATTCCCATTGACAGTTGCCATCAGGAGCAGTGGCTCAAGTCTGTTCCCCGTAGCCAATTTTTGAGACTACGACGCAACTGTACCAATGCTATTGATTTCCAGTCACAATCGCTAGTTCTGAGAGATCGATTTATTGAAAAAGGTTATGATCCCAGACATCTAGACGAGGAACTCAATAGGGCACTATCCACTGATAGAGAATCCACCTTGACAGAACGCCCCAAATCCACAGCTGAACCTATGCACAAATGGGCTTTCTTTACCACTCACTCCATTCAGTCCAAACAAGTAAAAGCTATATTCAAAAAGCACTGGAAGGTACTTTTAAATGATAATCTACTGGGGTCAGTTCTTCCTGAACGGGCAGCTGTTGTATTCAGGGGAGCACGGTCCATTCAAGGACAGGTTGCTCCGAATATAATAGACCCCCCCAAAAGAGTTTCATTTTTTCAGGAATGTCAGGGTTATTACCCCTGCCGTAGATGCAATGTCTGCCTCCACAACATTCGAGGCAGACAAAAAAGTACCACTTTCCAATCCACAGTCACCTCCCTCACTTACCAGATGAAACACTTCACAACTTGTACATCACAATACATTGTCTACCTCATTACTTGCCCCTGCCACAAACAGTATGTTGGGCGTACCATCAGAACTTTCTCTATACGAGTCAATGAACATGTGGCAGGTATCAAGAAAGGCAAGGACAAACATACAGTACCCCGGCATTATCTGGAACACCATAATAAAGACCCTACCGGGACTTTATTCCAGGTGATCGACAAATTTGTCCCATATTGGAGAGGTGAGTCCCGCCTCCGAGGAGTGTCACGCCTCGAGACTTATTGGATATGGGAGTTGAGGTCCTATTTCCCGTTAGGTTTAAACGTGGAGTGGGACCTCAACTCCTTTATCAACCAATCCTAAATTCCTTCCACATCTCTATGCATGTCCCTCCCTCTCTTTATTAACATTTTTATATATTTTTTTATTTTCATTATTCCAACATTTTTTCCCCCTCCCCCTCTCCCTTTTTTTCATCTATATTCACAAGCTGGTACACAGTTTATATATGGTGCACCTTAGAGGGTTATCTATTCACCCAATTGAAATTGGTCCAATCCAAATTGACCCATTCGGTCTATGCTGATGATTCTTTACAGTCAAGGGATCATAGGGATAACTATCAGATATTTGGGTCACTTTACAAATCCACACATTCCCTCCACATATAGATTCATTTTAACACATTTTACAATGTGCGTTTTGGAGATTTTGTGTTCACATAATTTTTCAATTTTTTAATTTTTTATTTCAGTCCCACCTAACACACATGGACCTTAACCACTTGAGCCCCGGACCATTATGCTGCCTAAGGACCAGAGGTCTTTTTCCAATTTGGCACTGCGTCGCTTTAACTGCTAATTGCGCGGTCATGCAATGCTGTACCCAAACGAAATTTGCGTCCTTTTCTTCCCACAAATAGAGCTTTCTTTTGATGGTATTTGATCACCACTGCGGTTTTTATTTTTTGCGCTATAAACGGAAAAAGACCGAAAATTTTGAAAAAAAATTATATTTTCTACTTTTTGTTATAAAAAAAATCCAATAAACTAAATTTTAGTCATACATTTAGGCCAAAATGTATTCGGCCACATGTCTTTGGTAAAAAAAATGTCAATAAGCGTATATTTATTGGTTTGCGCAAAAGTTATAGCGTCTACAAACTAGGGTACATTTTCTGTAATTTACACAGCTTTTAGTTTATGACTGCCTATGTCATTTCTTGAGGTGCTAAAATGGCAGGGCAGTACAAAACCCCCCCAAATGACCCCATTTTGGAAAGTAGACACCCCAAGGAAATTGCTGAGCGGAATGTTGAACCCATTGAATATTTTTTTTTTTTTGTCCCAAGTGATTGAAAAATGACAAAAAAAAAAAAAAAAAAAATATTTACAAAAAGTTGTCACTAAATGATATATTGCTCACACAGGCCATGGGCCTATGTGGAATTGCACCCCAAAATACATTCAGCTGCTTCTCCTGAGTATGGGGATACCACATGTGTGGGACTTTTTCGGAGCCTAGCCGCGTACGGGGCCCCGAAAACCAATCACCGCCTTCAGGATTTCTAAGGGTGTAAATTTTTGATTTCACTCTTCACTGCATATCACAGTTTCGGAGGCCATGGAATGCCCAGGTGGCACAAAACCCCCCAAAATGACCCCATTTTGGAAAGTAGACACCCCAAGCTATTTGCTGAGAGGCATATTGAGTCCATGGAATATTTTATATTTTGACACAAGTTGCGGGAAAGTGACACTTTTTTTTTTTTTTTTTTCATAAAGTTGTCACTAAATGATATATTGCTCACACAGGCCATGGGCCTATGTGGAATTGCACCCCAAAATACATTTAGCTGCTTCTCCTGAGTATGGGGATACCACATGTGTGGGGACTTTTTGGGAGCCTAGCCGCGTACGGGACCCCGAAAACCAATCACTGCCTTCAGGATTTCTAAGGGTGAAAATTTTTGATTTCACTCTTTACTGCCTATCACAGTTTCGGAGGCCATGGAATGCCCAGGTGGCACAAAACCCCCCCAAATGACCCCATTTTGGAAAGTAGACACCCCAAGCTATTTGCTGAGAGGCATGGTGAGTATTTTGCAGCTCTCATTTGTTTTTGAAAATGAAGAAAGACAAGAAAAAACATTTTTTTTTTTTCTTTTTTCAATTTTCAAAACTTTGTGACAAAAAGTGAGGTCTGCAAAATACTCACTATACCTCTCAGCAAATAGCTTGGGGTGTCTACTTTCCAAAATGGGGTCATTTGGGGGGGTTTTGTGCCACCTGGGCATTCCATGGCCTCCGAAACTGTGATAGGCAGTGAAGAGTGAAATCAAAAATTCACGCCCTTAGAAAGCCTGAAGGCGGTGCTTGGTTTTCGGGGTCCTGTACGCGGCTAGGCTCCCAAAAAGTCTCACACATGTGGTATCCCCGTACTCAGGAGAAGCAGCAGAATGTATTTTGGGGTGTAATTTCACATATTTCCATGGCATGTTTGAGCAATATATCATTTAGTGACAACTTTGTGCAAAAAAAAAAAAAAAAATTTGTCTCTTTCCCGCAACTTGTGTCGCAATATAAAATATTCCATGGACTCGACATGCCTCTCAGCAAATAGCTTGGGGTGTCTACTTTCCAAAATGGGGTCATTTGGGGGGGTTTTGAACTGTCCTGGCATTTTATGCACAACATTTAGAAGCTTATGTCACACATCACCCACTCTTCTAACCACTTGAAGACAAAGCCCTTTCTGACACTTATTGTTTACATGAAAAAGTTATTTTTTTTTGCAAAAAAATTACTTTGAACCCCCAAACATTATATATTTTTTTAAAGCAAATGCCCTACAGATTAAAATGGTGGGTGTTTCATTTTTTTTTTTCACACAGTAATTGCGCAGCGATTTTTCAAACGCATTTTTTGGGGAAAAAACACACTTTTTTAAATTTTAATGCACTAAAACACACTATATTGCCCAAATGTTTGATGAAATAAAAAAGATGATCTTAGGCCGAGTACATGGATACCAAACATGACATGCTTTAAAATTGCGCACAAACGTGCAGTGGCAACAAAATAAATACATGTTTAAAATCCTTCAAAAGCCTTTACAGGTTACCACTTTAGATTTACAGAGGAGGTCTACTGGAAAAATTACTGCCCTCGATCTGGCCTTCGCGGTGATACCTCACATGCATGGTGCAATTGCTGTTTACGTTTGACGACAGACCGCCGCTTGCGTTCGCCTTAGCGCGAGAGCAGGGGGCGACAGGGGTGCTTTTTTTTTTTTTTTTTTTTTTTTTCTTTATTATTTTTTTGCTTTTTTAATCTTACTTTTAAACTGTTCCTTTCATATTTTTTTTTTTTAATCATTTTTATTGTTATCTCGGGGAATGTAAATATCCCCTATGATAGCAATAGGTAGTGACAGGTACTCTTTTTTGAAAAAATTGTGGTCTATTAGACCCTAGATCTCTCCTCTGCCCTCAAAGCATCTGACCACACCAAGATCGGTGTGATAAAATGCTTCCCCAATTTCCCAATGGCGCTATTTACATCCGGCGAAATCTAAGTCATAAAATGCTCGTAGCTTCCGGTTTCTTAGGCCATAGAGATGTTTGGAGCCACTCTGGTCTCTGATCAGCTCTATGGTCAGCTGGCTGAATCACCGGCTGCATTCTCAGGTTCCCTGTTGAGACAGGAGAGCCAGAGAAAAACACGGAAGACGGTGGGGGGGGGGCATTCCCTCCCACGGCTTGTAAAAGCAGTCTAGAGGCTAATTAGCCTCTAGGATTGCTTTTACATGAAAGCCGACCGCTGGCTGAAAAGAATGATACCAAGATGATACCTAAACCTGCAGGCATCATTCTGGTATAACCACTCAAAGTCGTGAATGGCGTACCTGAAGACAAAAAAATGGTTAACAATGGTTAACAATAAAGCACAGTAAACAGTAAAGTATAAATAATTACATACCTGAAAAACAAACATGATAAAACATAATAACAATAACAATAACAATAACAATAACAATAACAATAAAACATTGCAGAATAGAATACAGTAAAAAAGAGCAGAACAATAGAGAGAGAGAATAGAGAGAGAGAGAACAATAAAACGACAACTATTTTTTTTTATTTCATATATTTTTTTTTTTTTACACTTTTTTTGTAACTAACTTTTATAACGGTAACCGGTTCCAGGTTCGGGTCTCTCAAAATGCGATGGCATCTTGGGAGACCCTGTGAAAGTGCGCCTAGTCTGTGGAATGCTGTACCCTACGCTAATACTCAACTAGTGAATGGTAGCGTTCAGAACATTCACCAATGCAAAGACCAGGATTGTCAGGACAGGAGGGACAATAATAGCGGGTGTCACGCCTATATCCGCGCTTGCTGCAGACACTACCTCTTTTTTGGGGGGGTTCGTTGGGAAGGGGTACTCGGGAGGACATAAAAATGCCTCTCATGCAGCCGACTGCATTTGGTTGGGGATGTGAATGGGGGAAGTACGGGCGCTGCAGAAGTGGTGGGCTCCCAATTAGGATTGGCGAATGCAGCAGGAAGGGCACTATGGGCACGACGGTCCTGTGTTTGTCTTTTTGGTGGCAGCGGGACACTACTTGTGCTTGCCACCTCACCAGCTTGAACTGCACTTATGGGACTCGCCACGTCACCAAGTGTTACTGCAGTGCTGGTTTGACTACGACCGGGGTGTACTAGGCCGCTGGTGCTTGCCAGTTCCCCAAAACGCTACCAAAAAAACTGTTAGCGATCGCAGGGATCAGGCCTGATTCTGCGAACGCTGCAGTTATGCGTTTAGAGTTTTGTAAGTGACAGTGATCGATCGATACTGCACTTGGGTGGGCTGGGCTGGGCCGGGCGGAGGGGCAAAACGCAGGTGCTAGCAGGTATCTGGGCTGATCCCGCTAACACTGCGTTTTTGGGAACCCTAAACTGCTGGGGACACTAGTATAGATCAGATCGGATCAGATATTGATGCGATCAGATACTATACCACTAAGGGAGGTGTATGGTGCGTGCGTGGGTGTTAGCGGTACTGGCGCTAACCTGACGCTGCCTGGGGCTGGTGCTTGCCAGTTCCCCAAAATGCTACCAAAAAAACTGTTAGCGATCGCAGGGATCAGGCCTGACTCTGCGAACGCTGCAGTTATGCGTTTAGTGTTTTGTAAGTGACAGTGATCGATCGATACTGCACTTGGGTGGGCTGGGCTCGCCTGGGCGGAGGGGCAAAACGCAGGTGCTAGCAGGTATCTGGGCTGATCCCACTAACACTGCGTTTTTGGGAACCCTAAACTGCTGGTGACGCTAGTATAGATCTGATCGGATCAGATATTGATCCGTTCAGATACTATACCACTAAGGGAGGTGTATGGTGCGTGCGTGGGTGTTAGCGGTACTGGCGCTAATCTGACGCTGCCTGGGGCTGGTGCTTGCCAGTTCACCAAAATGCTACCAAAAAAACTGTTAGCAATCGCAGGGATCAGGCCTGACTCTGCGAACGCTGCAGTTATGCGTTTAGTGCCTTGTAAGTGACAGTGATCGATCGATACTGCACTTGGGTGGGCTGGGCTGGGTCGGGCGGAGGGGCAAAATGCAGGTGCTAGCAGGTATCTGGGCTGATCCCGCTAACACTGCGTTTTTGGGAACCCTAAACTGCTGGGGACGCTAGTATAGATCTGATCGGATCAGATATTGATGCGATCAGATACTATACCACTAAGGGAGGCGCATGCTGCGTGCGTGGGTGTTAGCGGTACTGGCGCTAATCTGACGCTGCCTGGGGCGACGCATATCACCGCCGGGCGATCGGGGGGCTAAACCTTTATTCGGTAATAAACGGCGGGTGCCCTGACACTATAAAAAATAAACGAACTAACCAGCGTCAACCGTAACGGTTATACGGTGATCAGTGGTGAAAGGGTTAACTAGGGGCCAATCAAGGGGTTAAAACATTTATTAGGTAGTATATGGGGGTCCCTGACGCTATAAAACGCTGACGGCGAACCTAAATATTTACCTCACTAACTAGCGTCACCAGCGACACTAATACAGCGATCAGAAAAATGATCGCTTAGCGACACTGGTGACAGGGGGTGATCAAGGGGTTAAAACTTTATTAGGGGGGGTTAGGGGGGTACCCTAGACCTACAGGGGGGTAACAGTAACTGTCCCAACACAGTAACTGTCACAAACTGACACCTAGCAGTAATCAGAAAAAAAAAAAAAAAAAAAAAACAAAACTGCTGGTGTCAGTTTGTGACAGGGGGGGGGGTGATTGGGGGGGGATCGGGGGGCGATCGGGGGGGGGGATCGGGGTGTTTTGTATGCCTGGCATGTTCTACTGTGTGTGTGTAGTGTTGTGCACTCACATAGATGTCTTCTCTCCTCGGGCCGGAACGGAAAATACCGACCCGAGGGGAGATGACATCACTTCCTTTGCTGCTGTTTAGCATACAGCAGCAAAGGAGTGTTTTCATTGGCCGGCGGCGATCGCGAGGGGGGGGGCCACGAACGGATGGCCTCCCCCTCGTCTCTGATCGCCGGGGGACAGAACGGGACCGCCTCGGGCGGCGGGGGGGGTCCGATCGGACCCCCCACCCGCGGGAGGCAAATCACGTACCCTGTACGCGATTTTGCCTGCCCGTGCCGCCTTGCCAACGTACATCGGCGTGAGGCGGTCCTTAAGTGGTTAAGAGACATTCACACATGTCACTCCAGTATTTTTTTACACATTTATGCGATTCCACCTCAGTTAGTCATTTCCCAACACATTATATTTCACTATATGTGTCCCCACTTCCAATACACTTCGGGTTCACTGGAGTTCTATGCACACTTCCGGGTCATCGGGTCTCGGTCTGCTGCATAACACACTTTTTTACACAGACACCATAGAGATGGTGTTTTGTCTCATTCAGCGTCCGTTGCTTGCTGGATTGCATTGCCGGGACGCTACGTGTATTTATTTAAGTCCCATCCCTCTGCGGTGTACGGATTGTACGTACAGCAGAGTTGAGTGCGATGTTTGCTCTCTGATTGGCCCAGTGAGTCATGTGAGAGGGAGATGTTAGACACGCCCACGGACGTGACATCATTTCCTACACAGACTGGTCATGTGGGCGTTCAGGGATAGAGGCCGGCTCATACATAGCGGCCTATTGGTCAGCTTTATTTAACACCTTTTGTCTTCTTATTGAGGATTGGCTCCTCTGGCTGACAGGGCGGTATATTCTGCCGGACTGTCAGCAGAGGAGTGCTGTTTTCATTTAATCTTTAAATGCTTTATTTTTGTTAGAGAGATCATAGAGTGTTATATTTTTCTGCTTGTAGACCTTTATACAGTCTCCTGAGCTTCACCTTAATGTCATTCATTTATTTATATAGAAATTGTCCCCACTTCCAATACACTTCTGGCTCACTGGAGTTCTATGCACACTTCCGGGTCATCGGGTCCCGGTTTGCTGCATAACACATTTTTTTACACAGACACCATAGAGATGCTGTTTTGTCTCATTCAGCGTCCGTTGCTTGCTGGATTGCATTGCCGGGACGCTAGGTGTATTTATTTAAGTCCCATCCCTCTGCGGTGTACGGATTGTACGTGCAGCAGAGTTGAGTGGGATGTTTGCTCTCTGATTGGCCCAGTGAGTCATGTGAGAGGGAGACGTCAGACACGCCCACGGACGTGACATCATTTCCTACACAGACTGGTCATGTGGGCGTTCAGGGATAGAGGCCGGCTCATACATAGCGGCCTATTGGTCAGCTTTATTTAACACCTTTTGTCTTCTTATTGAGGATTGGCTCCTCTGGCTGACAGGGCGGTACATTCTGCCGGACTGTCAGCAGAGGAGTGCTGTTTTCATTTAATCTTTAAATGCTTTATTTTTGTTAGAGAGATCATAGAGTGATATATTTTTCTGCTTGTAGACCTTTATACAGTCTCCTGAGCTTCACCTTAATGTCATTCATTTATTTATATAGAAATTGTGTATGATCTTTATGTCTAGACATTCAAGCAAGTCATGTGATTGTATTCACCCAATCCAATCTCCTGGTTTTTCAGCCCTTGTGATTGGTCCTTCTCTAAATAATTTTATTATATATATTTGGCAACTTGGAGTGAGTGGTCTATGCCCCTGTTGAAGACCCCTAGGTCGAAACGCGTCGGGTACATACACCACTCTCTTTGTTGCCCATTTGTTTTTATCCACCGTGATCACGCTTTTATTTGTGTATGGTCGTTTTTGTCAATAAAAACACCCTTTTTTATCTGCACCATGTGGAGGCACATTCTTTTTGTTTCCACATTTACCGCATGAGATCCAGTCCCTCCAACTGCTCCTTTCGGGGGACCGTTTGTGAAACTTCTGATGCATGCTGGGACGGTTCAGTGTGAGGACGGTTCGTTGTGAGGACCCATCCGGTTGCCGGCCGAGATCCATACAGACCACAATCCAAGAGATTAGCGATTCCTGAGCTCCCATTCCATGTCATTTGTGACAAACTTCGCATGCGATTCCCTGTCGCTGACATGGGAATCCACAGGATCTGGTAAGAGGCTTTTTTGCACTTTCTCTGAATGACCCATTGGGACCCGGTTTCTCGGTTGGGAAGTCGCTGTATGATGCCAGGTGTTTTCTGACAACCATCAGACCATCACCACCCCTTGGAGTACTTATACCTCCTGTGCGGTTGGACATTTACATCCATCTATGGACGTTTGTGTTTCAAGGCACCTGTGGTCAATTAGTTATTTCTTGACTGTTTCACCATTTTAAAGACCTATATTCATTTGTACATGCGCTGCATTTTTCCATATGCCTATTTTGTTGTTTTTGTCAAACTGTATGCAGCAGCTTTCATTCATTTTACTGGTTAGCGCGGTGTTTTCTATTTACCTCGAACCTGAGAATGCAGCCGGTGATTCAGCCAGCTGACCATAGAGCTGATCAGAGACCAGAGTGGCTCCAAACACCTCTATGGCCTAAGAAACCGGAAGCTACGAGCATTTTATGACTTAGATTTCGCCGGATGTAAACAGCGCCATTGGGAATTTGGGGAAGCATTTTATCACACCGATCTTGGTGTGGTCAGATGCTTTGAGGCAGAGGAGAAATTTAGGGTCTAATGGACCCCAATTTTTTCAAAAAAGAGTACCTGTCACTACCTATTGCTATCATAGGGGATATTTACATTCCCTGAGATAACAATAAAAATGATTTAAAAAAAAAAAATGAAAGGAACAGTTTAAAAATAAGATAAAAAAGCAAAAAAATAATAAAGAAAAAAAAAACAAAAAAAAAAACACCCCTGTCCCCCCTGCTCTCGCGCTAAGGCGAACGCAAGCATCGATCTGGCGTCAAATGTAAACAGCAATTGCACCATGCATGTGAGGTATCACCGCAAAGGTCAGGTCGAGGGCAGTAATTTTAGCAGTAGACCTCCTCAGTAATTTTAGCAGTAGACCTCCTCTGTAAATCTAAAGTGGTAACCTGTAAAGGCTATTAAAGGCTTTTAAAAATGTATTAATTTTGTTGCCACTGCACGTTTGTGCGCAATTTTAAAGCATGTCATGTTTGGTATCCATGTACTCGGCCTAAGATCATCTTTTTTATTTCATCAAACATTTGGGCAATATAGTGTGTTTTAGTGAATTAAAATTTAAAAAAGTGTGTTTTTTCCACAAAAAATGCGTTAGAAAAATCGCTGCGCAATTACTGTGTGAAAAAAAAAAATGAAACACCCACCATTTTAATCTGTAGGGCATTTGCTTTACAATAATATATAATGTTTGGGGGTTCAAAGTAATTTTCTTGCAAATAAAAATAATTTTTTCATGTAATCAAAAAGTGTCAGAAAGGGCTTTGTCTTCAAGTGGTTAGAAGAGTGGGTGATGTGTGACATAAGCTTCTAAATGTTGTGCATAAAATGCCAGAACAGTTCAAACCCCCCCAAATGACCCCATTTTGGAAAGTAGACACCCCAAGCTATTTGCTGAGAGGCATGTCGAGTCCATGGAATATTTTATATTGTGACACAAGTTGCAGGAAAGAGACAAATTTTTTTTTTTTTGCACAAAGTTGTCACTAAATGTTATATTGCTCAAACATGCCATGGGGATTTGTGAAATTACACCCCAAAATAAATTCTGTTGCTTCTCCTGAGTACGGGGATACCACATGTGTGGGACTTTTTGGGAGCCTAGCCGCGCAAGGGACCCCGAAAACCAAGCACCGCCTTCAGGCTTTCTAAGGCCGTAAATTTTTGATTTCACTCTTCACTGCCTATCACAGTTTCGGAGGCCATGGAATGCCCAGGTGGCACAAAACCCCCCAAATGACCCAATTTTGGAAAGTAGACACCCCAAGCTATTTGCTGAGAGGTATAGTGAGTATTTTGCAGACCTCACTTTTTATAACAAAAAAATTCCGCGCTAGAAGCATAAAGATAAGCAGCAGTAAACAGTGCGACAACACCAATCAGAAAAAGGAAAATAATAAACTGCGCTAAACAAAAATCTTATATTTGGAGTAAAGTAGTAGTATAACCTAACATCAGCAAATATTTAAGAAATAATATAAAGTCCAAATCTTCAAAATGGTAGGATGTTCTGTTTGAATGTGAATAATAATCCAAAATGAGCTATGATTGCTCTTACCAGAAATTTCAGTGATATGAGCGGATGGCAAAAAACCCTGCCAGGGCCTTTGGAATGATAGACCAGTCAGCACCGTCCGTTTTCAAATTAAAAACCCCTCAATGGATGCAGGAGAAAAAACAAACAAAAGAAAACTGGCCATAGTGTAGTATATTAAATGTTAGGCATGGACAGACAGACATACCAAACACCCTGGTGTGCACATAACAACAACCAAAAAGGAGGGGAGGGAAGTGAAAAAAACCCCACCACCGTGGCTGTAGATTGTGCTTACCGACTCACGGTGATAAGCAGGCTCTATACTGAGTTGGAAGCGGATCAAAAGTTGGCAAGGAACACTTTGATTCATCCACATTAGCCCGAAGTCCACATCATCAGTACACAACCCAGAATACAAATCATAAGCTTTCCATGGTGAAGTACGTTTAAAATCGAGTTTAATAAGTAAAGTAATGCACTTACAGGATAAGAACACTTGTATCGCATAGAGTATAAGTCGCCGGCCGGCATACAAACATGGAAGCGAAGCTCGTCCTACTTCCTGGTCTCGTGGTAGCGTCGCTGCGTGCGTACCCAGACGCGTTTCGTCATCAAAAGGACGTTCTCAATGGGGGCGACATCCCCATCCCCTCGTCCCCATTGAGAACGTCCTTTTGATGACGAAACGCGTCTGGGTACGCACGCAGCGACGCTACCACGAGACCAGGAAGTAGGACGAGCTTCGCTTCCATGTTTGTATGCCGGCCGGCGACTTATACTCTTTGCGATACAAGTGTTCTTATCCTGTAAGTGCATTACTTTACTTATTAAACTCGATTTTAAACGTACTTCACCATGGAAAGCTTATGATTTGTATTCTGGGTTGTGAACTGATGATGTGGACTTCGGGCTAATGTGGATGAATCAAAGTGTTCCTTGCCAACTTTTGATCCGCTTCCAACTCAGTATAGAGCCTGCTTATCACCGTGAGTCAGTAAGCACAATCTACAGCCACAGTGGTGGGGTTTTTTTTCACTTCCCTCCCCTCCTTTTTGGTTGTTATTATGTGCACACCAGGGTGTTTGGTATGTCTGTCTGTCCATGCCTAACATTTAATATACTACACTATGGCCAGTTTTCTTTTGTTTGTTTTTTCTCCTGCATCCATTGAGGGGTTTTTAATTTGAAAACGGACGGTGCTGACTGGTCTATCATTCCAAAGGCCCTGGCAGGGTTTTTTGCCATCCGCTCATATCACTGAAATTTCTGGTAAGAGCAATCATAGCTCATTTTGGATTATTATTCACATTCAAACTGAACATCCTACCATTTTGAAGATTTGGACTTTAGACCTCACTTTTTGTCACAAGGTTTTGAAAATTGAAAAAAGAAAAAAAAAACATTTTTTTCTGGTCTTTCTTCATTTTCAAAAACAAATGAGAGCTGCAAAATACTCACCATGCCTCTCAGCAAATAGCTTGGGCTGTCTACTTTCCAAAATGGGGTCATTTGGGGGGGTTTGTGCCATCTTGGCATTTTATGGCCTTCAAAACTGTGATAGGTAGTGAGGAGTGAAATCAAAAATGTATGCCCTTAGAAATCCTGAAGGTGGTGCTGGGTTTTCGTGGCCCCATACGCGGCTAGGCTCCCAAAATGTGCCACACATGTGGTATCCCCGTACTCAGGAGAAGCAGCTGAATGTATTTTGGGGTGCAATTCCACATAGCCCATGGCCTATGTGAGCAATATATCATTTAGTGACCACTTTTTGTAAATTTTTTTTTTTTTTTTTTGTCATTATTCAATCACTTGGGACAAAAAAAAAAATATTCAATGGGCTCAACATGCCTCTCAGCAATTTCCTTGGGGTGTCTACTTTCCAAAATGGGGTCACTTGTGGGGGTTTTGTACTGCCCTGCCATTTTAGCACCTCAAGAAATGACATAGGCAGTCATAAACTAAAAGCTGTGTAAATTTCAGAAAATGTACCCTAGTTTGTAGACGCTATAACTTTTGCGCAAACCAATAAATATACGCTTATTGACATTTTTTTACCAAAGACATGTGGCCGAATACATTTTGGCCTAAATGTATGACTAAAATTTAGTTTATTGGATTTTTTTTATAACAAAAAGTAGAAAATATCATTTTTTTTCAAAATTTTCAGTCTTTTTCCGTTTATAGCGCAAAAAATAAAAACGGCAGAGGTGATCAAATACCATCAAAAGAAAGCTCTATTTGTGGGAAGAAAAGGACGCAAATTTCGTTTGGGTAGAGCATTGCATGACCGCGCAATTAGCAGTTAAAGCGACGCAGTGCCGAATTGTAAAAAGTGCTCTGGTCAGGAAGGGGGTAAATCCTTCCGGGGCTGAAGTGGTTAAAAGAACTGACAGGCGGACCCCAGTGGTCCGGCCGTGTAAAGGAGCCTTATTGTCATGAGAGGTGTTTGACTGGTTGTGTTTTTTGCTGCATTAACATAAGATACATTTATACAACACACATGTAGTCCTGTTTGGAAATCAGGTTGCTTTACCTCCAAGTTGCAAATCCTGAATGAATGAATGAATGAAAGACTTGTATAGCACTGCAAATGCGAACTGAATCGCCTCAAGGCGATAATCTGAAAATCTGCTGACTATAGACCGGTTGCTACCAAACAGAACACTACAGTAGCTTTATATACTACCCATTATCAGAAAC
Source organism: Lithobates clamitans (assembly GCA_037952925.1). Taxonomy (NCBI): domain Eukaryota; kingdom Metazoa; phylum Chordata; class Amphibia; order Anura; family Ranidae; genus Lithobates; species Lithobates clamitans. The sequence goes on from JBBGZY010000637.1 coordinate 8,289,729, forward strand.
GGGCATAACAAGTAAATTATAACGGTATAATCAAACAAATCTTTTTTTTATTTAACATGCATATATATATATATATATATACAAAGGTTTGGGGACCCCTGACTAGCGCACCTATATGAGCTTGTTGGACAACCCATTACAAAGCCATGGGCATTAATATGGAGTTGCCACTATCTCTTTTGTGGCTATAATAACCTTCATTCTTCTGTTAAAACTTTTTACATGATTGTGGAGTGTTTGTGGGAATTTGTGCTTATTCAGACAAAAAAAACAAAACAAAAAAAAAACAGGTCTGGTACTAATGTTGGACATGAACACTTGCCTTGCATTTGGTTCATCCTAAGGTGTTCAGTAGAACGGAGGTCCAGACTCTGTGCTGGCCAATTAATTTCCTCCTTGTTAATCTCATCAAACCATGATTTTGTGGACCCGGCATTGTACACAGGGACACGGTTGTAAACAACTGAAAATAGCTGAAACAGAAAAAAGCTTTTTCCAAACTGTTGCCACTATGTTGGAAGCGCACAATTGTCCGAAAGATCTCACAGCACCATTTACTGGAAATACCCTAACTCAATAAATTAGAGACATCTCATAATTTTGACCATATCATTTACACACCTTTCTGTAAAGCACAGTGGCTGTTTATTACAGCTTTTTTTACATACTTTTTCATCAAGAATATTGTGGCATGGATCTTAACATTCTTTTTTTCAGGTGGACGCAATTCAGGGTATGAGTAATGAATCATTGCAATTAGTGGAAATGCAAAGCTTAGCAGTTGTTTCACGAATGTTGTACAGGTGCTGGTGATAAATGGACATGTTAATTGGAAGGGAACTTTTGTTCCTAGGTATATTTGTTTTCTGACTCATTGCTTTTGAAATATGTGCATACCATGGACAAGAAAAAATACTGACAATTAAACCTCATATATGTATCTGTTACAAATAACTTCATATGGTTAAAAAAAAAAGCAAAAAACAAATAGCCATGCCATGTTAGCTAAACAGAACAAAGGGTATGTTTTTAAAGGCATTCACCCCATGTATTGGCAAGTGAATATTACATTTAAAAAGCACATTTGCCATATCATTTTGCCAATATCGTTTTTTCAATGGGGAATGGTACTAACATTACTAATTATCCACGTTAAAAACCAACAACTCTCACAAACTCTGCATGCTTGCTTCACATTCACCGAAAACCTTTTTCTCCGTAGAAGAAAATACCTAAACATTACAATGCAAATTAAATGGGGTTGATACTGCTTTTATGCGAGCTAAAGCTTGTGTAAACGTTGAACATACAATCATGTCTGCGGGAAGATTAAATCAAACATTGTCTACCTACAATCTAAATTACTAAGCTCTGTTAACATTGAATTTACTAAGTGGGCCGCCTCTACTCCTTTAGGCCTTGTTTATACATGCTTTAGTTCAGTATGTACAACAAGCTTTTACAAAGCAGTTGCAGAGCTTTCAGCAAGCTTTTCTGAATACAATTTGGCTCCAGTTTGGGAATTTTAGGCACAGATCTTTATGGGAGTGCTGTCACTTAAAAAACAAAAAGCTACTAGCAGCCTTCAGCATTGCATGAAGTTCATTGATAGGCTGCAGAAGCCTGTTTGCAGATTGTTTAACGTGACATTGATCATATTATGATTTGTGTTGGAACAACATGTAACATTTGGGTGTAACATGTTCTAGCTCTTGCCCCGCTCACCCCTTCCCCTGTGATAGTGGCTGGGGGATCCTCTACCCTGCAGCCATTGTCACATTTTAACATCTGTGTGGCTGTGCAGGGCTTGACCCACACTGCTGCTTTATTCATTCACTGGGATCTGTGAATGAATAATGAATGAATGGATTTACAAACACTTGCTTTACACACTGCTGTCATGCAAGCTGAAGCTCATGTGAACAAAGCTTAGTAGACCAACCCCCCAATGACTTAAAGCCTATCTCCAGCTTTCTGTCACATTAAAATAGTTTGGACCAAGCTTTTGCAAACGATTACATTCACCAACAGATGAGCCTGCGACGAGCACTGTGTAAACTTTATGTCATCAGCTACATACAGTTTTGTGTTCTGGCAGTGGGAGGAGGACTTCCCATCCCAATCCTGGAACAAAATTGAGTCAGACTGAGCGCTGCTCAGCCATTCACATGAATTCAAGTCTTCCTCTGATTGGATGAGATTGAGAGGCGGGCAGAAGATGTCCCGATCTTCGCATCAGCCAATCAGAGGAAGCCTTGTACTTATTCAGAAAATACAAAGCTTCCAGAGAATGGCTGAGCAGCACTCAACCCCAGCAGGATGACAGGATGAGAACATTTTTCTCAAAAAAATAAATTTGTAAGAGTGTTTGTGGTTTACGTTTGGTAAAGCTTATTCGTTCCAAAATCGATTGTTAAAAGCAAATATAATTCAAAAGTGCTTTCAAATGACATTCATCAAGAACTTGCTGAGAATTTTCAGACAAACGTTTATATGAATGTTTGTCTGAAAATCTACTAGTGTATAGCCAGCTTTACTATCTTTAGTGCTGATCATGGTACAAAATTTAGAGTGGGAGTCGGCAAGCAGTCGATCAAGATCTACTTGTCGACCTCAGGTAGCCGATGGGTGGATCGCAAACACAGAGGACTTTGCTGATCCCCCCCCCCCCCCAGCTTCCACCGCTCTCATTTTTACTGCAGAGTGGAGAGCGGGAGGCAGCACAGTACTGGATGGAGAGCAGGAGTGGGAGCTGCCTCAGTTATTGTTTTGAGTTAGCAAGCAGGTGATTGGTTGATAGGAAGCCAGGTGATCCTCACAACCAATCACCAGCTTTTTAATATGAAAAGTTAACTCCAGCAGCTCCTGCTGCCTCCCACTCTCTGCTGTACACCTGTGTAAGATAAGGGAGTGCTACTGTGTGCGGTGGGGTGATGTGAAGGGACACTGCTTTGGGGGGGGGAGAGGCAAAGAACACTACAATGTTGGGAATGGGCGTGTGAAGGGGGACAGAGGACCCTGCTTCGGGAGGAGGGGTAGGCAGATGGGCAAAGGACACTACGGGGGAGGGGGGGGTGATGTGAAGGGAGGGAGAGGACACGACTGTAAGGGGGGGGGGGCTGTGATGTTATGTGAAGGGTACAGAGGACACTACTGAGGCACACTGGGGAAGATGTACTAAAACTGGAGCACATAGAATCTGGTGCCAATTAGCTTATAACTGCAACTTGTTCAATTATGTTTTTACAATAAAACCTAGAAGCTAATTGGTTTCTATGCAAAGCAGCACCAGATTTTCACATGCTCCAGTTTTGGTAAATCTGTGCCGCTGTGTTCTTCATGTCGTCTATTTATTGGGGGCTTGATAGTTATTAAAGGGCAATACCAATCCCGCTTCCCAGGGATCTTTGATTTCTTCCATGTTGTCAGGTAGATCCCAACCCCTGAATGGTTGCCTGATTTAGAACGTATGTTTTTTTTTCTCTTTAAAAGCTTTCTTAAAATTAATGAAAAACTCTGAATTTATCCCATATGATTGAGGCCTCTGCCCCTCTATGTGAAGTTATATATCTAACTGACCACTGCCCCTTAATAGGATAATACTAACATAATATAAGAATATTCTTCTGTTATAATATGCTGTTTTTCCACTTATTGAATTTATTAATTAAATTAAAAGATGCAAAACTTAAAAATGACATATCCCCTTGTAGACACTACAAGACCACCATGCATGTAGTCGCATATCACCCCTTCGCAAGAATAGAGCGAGTAAGCAGCCCCCTGACTTGATATCAGTGAGCATGGGAAGGAAAGGAAAAAAAAACAGCTGATGTTTAGTGAATTGCCTTCCTTGTACAGTAGATTTAGCCTCTTTTGTAGCCCATGTGATGTGCTATATTAATGTCATTCTTTCCTTGTTATCTTGTCGGAAAATCAGCAGTCAGACAGTATGTTAAGTATTGGAAGAGAGACCAAAGCATTTATCCATGTGATCAATTTCAATTGAATCTGTTGTCACTGCCAATTGATTACAGCAGCAAATATTGCCATTGCTACCACTGTTCATCACTTCATGACAAGTCAACAGTGCATTGGTGAAGTTTTAAAGAGGTCTAATATATTACCAATCAGAAAAAAGCTAAGGGTTAGCATCATTCTGAAACATAAATAAGCTGAATCAGAAATATATCATTTGGATTCACATCTTTGTGCTTTTTGTTGGCAAGGTTTTTTTTCTTCTCAAATAAATGGAAACAAATCAAAGCGCATGTCAGTGCACGTTGATGTGCACTGTAAAGTGTATTACAAGTGTTGACGTGTTTTTAATCATTTCAATAGAAAGTGTGTCATAAAAAGTGCACCAATAAGCAAAAGGTGTAAATATGCAGCCTAAGGCTTGATTCACACTAAATGCGTTTTTTGATCCTTTGTGCATTTTGCAGAAATTTTTTTTTAACATGGGTTCCGATGGAACACGTTCACATCAATGCATTTTTGTGTCTCTGCGATTTGTTTTTTTTTTTTTACATTCACTGTATATAGCCGTTTGCTAAGGAGCGGGCCGGAAAGCCGCCGCGTCCTTAAAAACCGATGAGTCATCAGCTGTCAGCGGGCTTCCCCACTGACAGAAGAATGTAATTAAAAAAAATTGCCGGCTAAAAAAAAGAGCGAGAAAAGAACAGCGTGGGGTCCCCCCCAAAGACCATACCAGACTGAAGAGTCTAGTTTGAATTAGAAGGGAACACAGCCCCACGCCAAAATTTAAAAATGGCGTGGCCCCCCCCCCCAAATCCACACCAGACACTTATCCGAGCATGCAGCCCGGTAGGTCAGGAAAGGGTAACGTCACAAGGGACAGTCTCTCCGGCTGATGTCATCGGATGGCCATGCCCCATGGCTATATAAGAGATGTCAGACAGTGGGGGACATCACAACGGAGAAAGACAGCCTTTTTGTTTTTTAGGGGGTAACTGGTGACGAGGATGAAGACAGTGGCACGGGAGAAGACAGCTCGGAGAAGACGGCAGCGGGAGAGACAGTGGTGGGAGAAGACGGCACCGGAAGAAGATGGCTCAGAGCTATTTTTTTTAAATAAAGGACTTGTCAAAAACTGGCTCTTGTTTTTCTTTACATTTCACTGCTTTTTTGGTGAATGGGTAGGGGTAGGATGTACTTGATCCGCTCCTTAGCAACCAGCTATATACAGTGAATGTAAAAAAACCCCACACAAATCGCAAAATAAAAATCTTGGTAAAACCGTGGTTACAAAAACGCAGAAAGCACAGCAAAATACACTGCAGAAACGCTCAAAAGCGACATGCATAGATATGAATCGAGCCTAAGGGATCTACCACTTTGTACACACAGCAGCTGGGATCTTTCATGAAGTGAATTATCTTACTAATGAGGAATGGTGTCTGCGGGCTATGAGTCATTCGGTATTTCAGCAAGTCACTTGTGCAAAAATTAAAGACATTTGGAGATGCTGCCTTGCCGCAAACTAATTCTAGTTGTTTTTTAGATTATGCAACTTTTTTTTCCCTACATTTTGTAATCTAATCTATAGCTAGTAAAATAACCCCAAACCGGGTTACTATTTGTAATGGAGCATAATAATGACTGTGGAAAGTGGAGAAGGAAGCAAAAGTATTTATTCTCAACTTTGTTCAGGTCATAAGCAGCGCACAAAAGCATAATGGGGCTTAGGAGTGTTGGGACCTTATTTACATGACAGGGAAGGGCAGTAGTATTATTGAGAGTTCTGATGGTGCTGTCTGCAAAGGTGTTTTTTTCCTTTTTTCCTAATAATGATACTTGAATAGAGCTCTCAGCTATGAAAGGTGCATCCGATGGCAGTACCAATTGCACTGTAGAAGCTTTTTGTTTGAGCTAATAATCAGTGAGGGCACTTAAACAGATCTCAGCTTTTGCTGGTGGAGCCCACTGTATCATTTGTAGATAAACCTTGCCTACTGGACACTTTTACCCCCTTTGTGGCAAGGCCAACTTACAGCGCTGTCACACTTTGAATGACAATTGTGCGGTCATGCAACACTATACCCATTTGACATTTTTATCATTAATTTCACACAAATAGAGCTTTCTTTTAATGGTATTTAATCACCACTGGGTTTTTTATTTTTTGCTTAACAAAAAAAAAGATCAAAAATTTAGGAAAAAAAAACCCCACAAAACCTTTTTTTTAATATTATACAGGATTTATATAGCGCCAACAATTTGCGCAGTGCTTTACAATATGAGGGCAGACCGTACAGTTACAAAACAATTCGATACAGGAGGAAGAGGGCCCTGCTTGCTAGAGCTTACAATTTAGGAGGGAGGGTCAAGTGATACAATAGCTGTGGGGGAGGAGGTGATGGAGAAAATTAAATTACAGTTGTTAGGTGGGGGCAGGATAGGCTTCTCTGAAGAGATGGGTTTTCAGGGATCATCTAAAATTAGGGAGCTCCATAGGATGGGAGAGACTCTGGAAAAGTCCTGAAGGCGAGAGTGGGAAGAGGTGAAATTTTATAAAATTTTGCAAACAGGTAATTTTTCTCCTTCCCTGATGTGCGCTGAGGCGGCTGCACTGATGGGGACTGATGAGGAGGCACTAATGGGCACGGTTGGGACTGCAATGATAATCAGTACCCTAATTATCAGTGTAGATGTCCCTTTTACACAAGCGGTTATTGGCTCTCCTGTCCTCATGCTGACAGTGTGAGCAAAGGAATGCTGATATCTGGCTTGTCTTTACATTATGATCAGCTGTGATTGAACACAGCTGATTACATGGCAAAAGCCGCTGATTGGCTCTTTACCCTGATCTGTGATCAGCTGTGTCCCTGATGAAGTCACGTGTGTTGTGAAGCACCATGTTTAATGGTCGAGCCACCCCACCCCATGCAAGCAGGACTGTGACACCATTATTATTCTTTGCAGGTTGTGTCACCTGCCTTGTCACTAGACCATGAAAGTGCATCCCTTGTGATGCTAATATTCTCACAGAAAACACGATGGTTGAGAACCCCTGAGCAATGCAACAGAGACCGATATACTTACATTGTATCTATGATTTTCGCGCTAAAATTCTAGTATGTGGGAGATTGTCAAAGAATAGAATAATGCCAAGTTGTAGGCGGTTAGTTGCATTTTAAACAGAACCCATGCTTTGTGCAAATATCTCCAAGGTGAGGAAGACTGGTGAATGGCTGTTCATGCACCCAATACTGCATCATGAGAAGGGGAGAAAGCCACAAGTATTAGGGGGCAGCTGCTGCACACAGGTGTTTTCTTTTTATCTTAATGCATTAAGATAAAAAACCTGCTGCATGTACAACCACTTTAATATGGTTGGATGCTGAAAAGGCTTTTGTTTTGAAAACAATTGTAGTCCCACTAAAGGATGAACCATATGATTAAAATTAGAAATCTGCTGTCCAATAGCAGCTTCCTTATTTCCTTCCCCACCCTCATTTCCCTGTGTAGACAGGAACCTAATTGAAAGCTATGAAGAATCGGAGATCAGAGTTATTATTTCAGACACTAAATAAATGAGTTAGTACAGGACCACAAGGAGATTAAAAGGTGTAATACTTCAGTCAGACTTCTATTTTTTTTGTCAGAACAACCATTAGCTTAGTTTGAGAAGGAATATAATTATGTCTGAAGATACTAATTAAAACTACAGCTTGGATCTCCTGACTTATTAATAAAATTAGAAACATAATTGGAGTATCTTCTCCAGTAGGCAAGCAAACAAGCTATTTAATGAATAAAGTCCAAAAATGGTTAAACAAGTCTTTATTTCAAAAAAACATGACATACCTGATAATGTTAAGTCATAACACAAGTAGTTTAGAAAAGCCCTGTGGATCCACAAGATCCATAAGAATATAAAGCAAATTGTAGGTACAGAAACCATCTTAGTTGCGTTCAATATGAAAACTGTTTATGCCCTTGTGTCTTTCAGGATAAGACTGGCTGCAATGGGAGGGAATCCCTTCTGTAACCTGGGCACCTTATTCAGTAAGCACTGTGATTGATGACAACACCTATAGGAATGGAGATGTCAGAAATGCTAAGAGTATTCGACAGAGGGTTCATTGAACTGGAACACTTCATCATCATAAAGGTCTTCTGGCAACTCTTCATCTCCATCAGCGAAAAAAGTAGGAAATGGAAGGTTTTCAAAGCCTTTTTGTTTGACGGCGAGTTTTGTGTCAGTGACCTAGAAAACAGGATGGGAAAGGATGACATTTGATTATCAACCAAATAAATGTCTTCATTTTACACATAAGTTGACCAAACCTCTGCATCTGTTTTGGATATATTACAGCCATAATTAACTGGGTTTAATCATCCATAAATGAAAGGCATGCAACGTAAAAACAATTAAGGTTTCGTACAATATTACTTAAATTTAAACCTTCAGCTTGTTTAGTTAAGATATGAAAATGAAAGATAAAAGCTGACTGGTAGCTATGCACATTTCACCTCATTAAATTGGGGGCAACATTTGAAAGGTGAAGCCTGCATGAAATCATAGCATGGTAATCATAGCAACTGAACTCCAATAGTCAATTTTTCTAGCACAGATTACAAAACAAATTGATGTGTCTGAGGGCAACAAAGCCATTTCCTAATGTTATTGACATGGACAAGCCTACTGAGGAGTAATGCAAAGCAAAGAGCAGTGCTCCTGTGCAAAGTACCCATAGTAGCCAGATTATAGTTTACTGTAGTCAGCTTAAGCAGGCCTACACTGATCAAAATTCAGCTGGCTCATGGTGTCCCGGTAGGAGGGGGGTAAACCTCAATTCACCTTGTTTGTGTAGATCAGGGATATGCTATTAGCGGACCTCCAGCTGTTGCAAAACTACAAGTCCCATCATGCCTCTGCCTGTGGGTGTCATGCTTGTGGCTGTCAGTCTTGCTATGCCTCATGGGAATTGTAGTTCTGCAACAGCTGGAGGTCTGCTAATTGCATATCCCTGGTGTAGATGGAAGAATCTATTTTTTGTCTTTTTTTCAGCTCACTGGTTGAAATAAAAAGACTTTGTGTATGTATGGCCAGCTTAAAGTTGTATTAAATGGTGTTAAAAAATAACCAGGTACCCTGCAGGTTTATGCCATAAATGTGCTATATTGCACAGCAGGAGCAGGGAAAGTACTAATAATTTCAACATTTTACAGTTTACTAAATTGAAAAGGGATGATAAGGACCATTACTGCCAATTCCATGAGACAAGGGGCAACTCAATTACTGGGGAAGGTAAGCTGCATCAATATTACCACAATCACCCCCATATTTCTACTATTTTTTGCCTAAAAAATGGAGAACACTAGATGCTCCTCAGTACTCAAACATTACTATGACATGGCACACTTATCTTGAGAAGAAGGGTAAAAATATAGGATGCGTATGCCAATTTCCTTTTTAAAAAAAAAAAATATATAAAAAGGGCTGTGGGAGAGAATTAAACTAACTGCTTATTATAGTTATTTAATCTGTTCACTCAAATCTACTTAGATTGAGAAGTTAAAAGAGAAGCTTGGGTTTCATTTGAAAAAAAAAAAATGAAATTAAACTCACCTAGGTGGATGCAGCATTGGCCTCATGCTGCATTTGTTTTCCACCGGCTCTAAGAGCGAGAACTGAGCGATCAAACACCACTGATTGCTTGGTTCTCAGTCTTCAAACTGCAGAGAGTTGGTGACTGTCCATCTCCGGCTCTCTGCTTTGTCCCTCCAGGGCTCATTGGAGTATCAAGCTGTAAAGGGGACAGGAGCAGCTGGCTCAGGCTCTCAGTGAGTCACCGAGAGCCTGAGCCAGGTGCCGGTTCAGGCTTCTGGGGGGATCCCGACCCATGTGGTCGGGATCTTTTCAGAGCCTGGACTGGCTGTGACATCTGAGTCATCTTCTCATCAGCTGAGAACGGGTCACAAGAGTGCAGAATGAATTGCATTCCTGGGAAACAGAAGTACAACCAAAAAAGCTTTGGCTATACTTCTAATTTAAGGTGATGTAATTAAATTGGGAGGAGCTATCATTTAGCATGATTTGATTGCACAACTGAACAAAAACAGTTTTTTGTAGATTTTTTTTTTAAAGCTGAAAGCACTAGGAAATATCTCTTATTCTTCTGTGTCTAAAGCGGACCTGCATCTGTAGTGTATGTTAACCCCTCTGGTAGGGAAAAGGCTCTCTATTAAGGGTGGAGTAGAATTAGGTACTTATAGTATATATGTGCACAAGATCACAAGAAGTGTACATTTGAACTTGACAATAGTTGATAATTGTTCACTTATACTGCATATATAGATTTCATTTTATTAACGTATATTGTCATGGATTACATAGGAAATCTATTTGTTTTACATTTGAGAATATAGTGGACATTTGCACTTTTTTTTGAGTTGTGCTATATTGCACTAAAATATGTTTCTTTGAAGTTATAAGAGACATCTGTGTCACTTTATACTTTATTGAATAACATTACATTGCACTGTTAACCACTTAGGGACCAGCCTCGTTTTGGATTTTAGGTGTTTACATGTTTAAAACAGGTTTTTTTGCTAGAAAATTACTTAGAAAAAAAACAATATATAATGTTTGGGGGTTCCAACACCCTAGAGAATAAAATGGCGGTCATTGCAATACTTTTTTTTGCACCGTATTTGCGCAGCGGTCTTATAAGTTATCGGTCTTATAACTTTTTTTGGAAAAAAATTAGACAACAGTAAAGTTAGCCCAATTTTTTTATATTGTGAAATATAATGTTACGCCAAGTAAATTGATACCCAACATGTTGCGCTTCAAAATTGCGCCCGCTGGTGGAATGGCGTCAAACTTTTACCCTTAAAAATCTCTATAGGCGACGTTTAAAAAATTCTACAGGTTGCATGTTTTGCGTTACAGAGGAGGTCTAGGGCTAGAATTATTGCTCTTGCTCTACCAATTGCAGCGACACCTCACATGTGTGGTTTGACCACCGTTTTCATATGCGGGCGCTAGAATTTAGCACTACACTTGATATAGTTTGAGATTTAGGTTATATAACATTATAGTAGTTGCAAGCTTATTTTAGGGTACAATTTTATAAGGAGCGTGCAGACGCGTTATTATTTGCAGGTATACAAATGTCAGTAAAGAAATATTTGTGCAGCGGAGTACTGAGTGATAGACATACAAAGCCTGTAAAGAAAGAATGCAAATTATTTTAGTGGGGAAATGCAGTTATATGAAGGGCATGACAAAACCTTAGAATTAAATATGTACTTATCAGTGGCAGTTTGCCCGATTCTAAGCAGTGGTCACAAATACAAGTATGTTTTATCTGTGGAGATGGTCTCTGAACTCGGATTTGTATTCCAGGCTTCGTTTTTCTTTTTTTTTTTTAGTACAGGAGATGGAAGGCTTTGTGAACAATACTTTAAGCTGGATTACTTGTATACCTAAATCCTGCTCTGGGCATTTCCTTAGCCTCACATTTCCTTTGTTGTATGTTACAGCGCTCTGCTGCTGGAATCGTGCCCTGTGAATCATTTGAGAAGCTTTTTGTCTCCTTTAGTGAGATTTCCTAAAGTATTATTTCACACTGTGCTTCTATGGCCTCTTCAGAAATTCTACAGCAGAGCAGAAGATGTTACTGCATATGTCTTTTTTTAAATGAGATGTGGGGATTGCAAAGGAATAGGGGGCTTGAAATATTGAATATACCTAGAAGAATATAAGCAAATAAGCTAGGCCTGGGAAACAGAATATTAAGAAAAAATATTATGGTACAGCAGAACGCTCTCAGAGTAATATTAGTTCTCCCTGAGGCCTTAAGAACTAAGCACAACAAAATTACCACAATTAGATATCTACATTAAATTCCTTCCTCAGCTGTCCTTATCTGCACTCCAAAGACTTAAAGAGGCTGCACAAGCAAAAGATGACTAATGGACTGATAGGGGTTAGTGGACTAAGCAGATCTTTGTTTTTAGCTTAGGTATGTTTTTAACCACTTGCCGACCCAACAGAATTCTGTCAAACTTATACGTGTCTTTACCACTGTGAAGCATACAATCCCTAGGTCCTGGAAAGAGCAGACCATTCCTTTCAAGGAACCTATATCCCCACTAACCTTGGCATGCCTTTTGAGAAACCTGCTGCCACTCTAAATGACCGGTTGCCCAAACTTGATCAAATCTGGGATACCTGGATCACTACTAATAGATTTTGATTGCTTACTCTTCACAATGTGAGCCCACCATTCTTTGAACTATGTGGTTTCCGCAAGCTGGCAGTGAAGCCCCCAGCCCCTCATCAGTCATTTTCTGCTCTTCATCTTCTTAATTCTCTCTCCCTCTACTTGCCAGATACCCATTTCCCTAGATGTCCAGAGGATTACTATTCTTCGTTTAAAACATGGATCTTAAAACAGGACACATACACACAGTACTGTAGTTTTAGGCAGGTGGGAAGAAATGCTGTAAAGTAAGAATGCTTTAAAAAAGATATACTTTAACCGCTTCAATACCGGGCCAATTCTGACACTTTGCTCCTACATGTAATAATCATTTTTTTGCTAGAAAATTACATAGAACCCCCAAAAATTATATATGTTTTTTTAGCAAAGACCCTAGAGAATACAATGGCAGTTGTTGCAACTTTTTATCTCACACAGTATTTGCGCAGGAATTTTTCGAACGCGTTTTTTTTGGGAAAAAAAAAGTTTTGTGTTTAAAAAAAAACCAAAACAGTAAAGTTAGACCAATGTTT